>JAAEAF010014340.1:0-96022 GCA_011037195.1 Triatoma infestans
AAAGGTTGAAAAGAAGAATCTGTGTAGCAAACAAACACACACGCACATATGTACATACAGAACACACACCCTCGTTCACACCAGCATTTTGTATCAGAATTTCTAACAAACTTTGACCTGTGCTACCCTGTACTGTTGTCATGTAAGTTAGTTAGTATCACTGTAGTTTTCGTACGAGTACGATCTCCACTGCCATCAACTCTATGTATGTTATATCATTTGTAAAACTTAACAAATTAAACGTACCATCATCAATTTGTCATTTGTTAAAGTGAAGTTATAGTGGAAATATATCTGTTTTATCATAGCACCAAACTTTTCTCTGAGCTACCCATCGGGAGACTACTACGGTGGAACTCCAAACCATCTTTATCCCGAACATTTTGGTCCTCCGTTCTGGATATTTTAAAATTGGTGCTCTGTTCTAAATAATTTAAAACACCATTAAAGATTTTGGCCATCAATCTACATCACCTTATAATACATTTATGAAGAGTTCGTTCTCAGAGTGGGGGAACATTGAAATACTATTCTGAAGTTTTCATCAACCTAATTGGAATATTTTAAAATATTGTCAAGAATAGTGATCACCATACTGGACTGTTAAAATCATATTTTGAAGGAAAATTCAGGTATTCTTTATTACCATTTATTACGTTTAGTGGATTCTCATTGGGTGCTGCGTAATGAGTCATACAGACTGACCTACAAACTTTCAACAAATCAACTATGGCTCTAGTGATCAACTCATCGATTCCATCAATTTAAATTAATTTATGTTTTAATAAAAGAGAAAATTAACTTCAGCATTTTGCGTAAATATTCATAGATTATTTTCAATATTATTCAAAAGTGTATTGCAATAAATTAGCACAGATCATTCAAATTGCGATTAATTAAATTTTATTTTGGTGCGTAGGTTACATAATTTGTTGAATATTTTCTTTATAAATTCATCTGTAAATAATTTTATTTTAACATTTATTTGAATTCTTACTTTTCAACCAGTACTTAAAAAAAAAAAGTTATTATAAGAATATAGACTGGTTTTCACTTTATTAATGCCAACTTCATTTGATAGATGTTTACAAGCAATCAGAATTAAATATCGGACTTGGTTTATTTGTAAAATAGTTTTTTTTTTTAAATCTCTGTTTTTGTAAATTTTGTTTAACCAATCTTTTCAGCTTTGCTTATGTTTAATTATTTTCTTTCCGTTTTTTTAAAGAATGAGTTTCAGTTAATTTATGAACATTTCAAAATTGAGCGTTATTTGTATGTATATAGATTGATTTCTAAGTTTGTTTGTGTGTGCAGTTGCAGGTTTTCTAGCTATTCATGTTTTAAATGTTCGTTCATTCTATTGATGATTATAGGAATTAATTATGAGTTAATTTATAAACAATATAAGTTGAGTACATCTCATTTAATATAGGTGGATCATTTCTCAGGTATCAGATTATTTATGGTTATCATTTTGGCATCTATCAGCCAATATTTATCTATTATATGTAACACTTGTATTTCCGACTTCGCCCACTAACCTAATTTATTTATGTTGACAATTAGTTTCTGCTTTATTAATTTGCAGATACATCACTTACAAAATTCTGATTAATTCTTGAATTGATATTTTATCATAATTTTCTATAAATTATACCTTTATCATGGCAACTACCAACCCACCCGATTCCGCTCCTACTAGCGATATTCCTACCCTTACCATTGACCAAAAAATCACCTTAGGGCGTAAAAAATTAGCCGCAATAGTAAAAAAAATTAAATCAGTTGTAGATGAGGCCAGAGCAGCAGTTGCGGGTCAGGATAGCCGTGCTGAAAACAGGTTCTTAGGAGCATTTAGATCTTTGGACACGGTCTATGAGAACTTTAAGACAATTTGGGACCGATTAATGGAGTTATATTTACTGAAGGGTTCGGAAAGCATTTTTCCCTCTGACGAGGACACCACAATACAGCAGGCTATTGTAAGATACTATCGGGAATGCTGTGAGGTATATGTTTTATTTACTAAACCAATGTCTAAATCTAAATCCAATAGTGATGTTACTGGTGCCTGTACTTCTCGAGTTTCACAACGAAACTTGCCTGAGATAAAGTTACCCCAATTTGATGGTCGATTGAAACAATGGCCCATGTTTAGAGACACATTTACTTCTTTGGTGCATAGTGACGCCTCACTCACTCCCATGGAGAAATATCACTTCTTATTGGGCTCTTTGAGTGGGCGCGCTCTCTCTGTTCTCAAATCTGTCCCCTTAACCGCAGAGAATTATGAACAGGCCTGGACAGCTCTGAATACGCAATTTAACAATCGGAGGCGCTTAGCGCATTCCTATTTAAATCAAATTATAAATTTTAAGCCACTACAAGGGAAGTCATTTTTTTCTTCCTTGCAAGAGTTTCTCTCAGTAGTAGGAGAGAATATCACATCCCTTAACCAATTGAAGATAAACGATTTAAGTGAATATATTTTGTTCGAATTAGCTGTAAGATGTTTGGACTCGGTTACCAGAGAGAGAGTCTTTTGAGATTTGTATGATGGAGGAGAGCGTTGAATTCCCAACTGCTATTAGACTTATGTCTTTCGTACAAAGTCGCTGCAATTCGTTAGCTTTGGCTAATCCTCCCTCAGATGAATCAACGCCACCGAAAGCTTCCACTTGCCTGAACACGCCAAACAAATTTCAACCAAGGGGGACCAGCCTGACTTCAAGGATCCGGCACTTCCTTGTTTGTTCAAACGTCCTCTGCTTCAACATCTAGTAATAAGGGAGTTGAAGTAAAATCTCCTTCTGATGCTACCAAATCGAAACGTTTGTCATGTTTTGTTTGCACTAAGCATCATATATTGAGGGAATGCCCCACTTACCAATCGAAATCCCCTGCGGCGAGATACCAGTTATTAAGCGAGTGGTCTGGTTGCAGAAACTGTTTGCATCCTGGTCATCGCACCAACCAATGTACCTCAAGAAATGTTTGCCGAGAATGTAGTCGTCGTCACCATACCACATTGCATTTTTCTACTCCTGCTAAACCTACCCAACAAGCAGTTACTATTTCAAATACACCTGCCCCCTCTAGTACTGAAGATCTCTCGGCCTTGACCTCCATCACTAATGAAAATACTGAAGTGCTGTTAGGCACGGCTCTAGCTCGCATCAGGGATCACCTTGGTCATTACCAACCAGTTCGCCTAGTGATTGACTGTGGCAGTCAGTACTCCTTTATATCTCAACCATGCATTGAACGCTTGCACTTGACACCTGTAAGCTTTAAAAAAGGCATCTCCGGTATTGGACAAACGAGCTTAAAAGGAGTTAAAGGGAAAGTCTCTTGCTCTTTAATCCCCGTTGATAGTAATAATGTAGAACTTCAAGTGGACGGTGTGGTGGTTCCCACAATTACCTCTCATCTTCCCCAAGTGACTGTTCCCATTGAGGTTCGCCAACACTATATTGGTTTAACTCTCGCTGACCCAGAATTTTGGAAACCGGGTCCCATAGATTTATTGTTGGGTGCTGATGTGTTCGCTCAAGTAGTGCCTGGTCTGCCATCTGTTATCAAACCCTCTCAGCCACAAGTTGTGGATACCATCTTCGGCAAGGTATTGATTGGACAGTTTGTCAGTGCATGTTCACCACCCAATCATACCTCTTTATTTATATCTGGCGAGCCAAGTATTGCAGACATAATGAAGAAGTTTTGGGAAACTGAAGAAATTCATAAATCGATTCCCACATCAGCTGATGACCAGAAGTGTGAAACCATTTCCAGCACACATATCAGCGAACTGAATCTGGCCGATATATGTTTCTCTTCCCTTTAAAGAGGAATTCAACCCAGGATATGATAGTAGATCTTTAGCCCTGAAACGTTTGTTTCATTTAGAAAATCGGTGGAGTAAGGATCCACAATTACACCTACACTATCAGACCTTCATGCAAACTTACTTTGAAATGAATCATATGAGTCGAGCACTTAGCTCTGCTCATTATATCATCCCTCACCATGCGGTAGTGAAACGAGATGCGGCAGATATTAAGCTACGAGTAGTGTTTGATGGTTCTGCCAAAACCTCAAACGGTTCGCTTAATGATCATTTATTGGTAGGCCCTAAACTTCAGGCAGATATCTCCTCTATTTTGCTTAATTTCCGTCGCCATCGAGTTGCCTTCACTGCCGATATAGTTAAGATGTATCGGCAGATATTAGTTGCACCATCTGATCGCAAATACCAACATATACTGTGGCGTGCTGATCCCTCTGACCCTGTTGAGGAATTTGCTCTTAACACTATCACCTATGGGTTAGCATGTTCCCCATATTTAGCAATGCGTGTAATCAAGCAACTTGTTATAGATGAAGGTGATGCCTATCCCCAAGCTTCAGAAGTATTACTCGGCGATATCTATGTGGATGACATTGTGACTGGAGCAGCTTCTGTTTCCGAAGCAGTTCAGCTACGTGATCAACAATTAATCTCCTGTCTCGTGGTGGTTTTCTTTTAAGCAAATGGGCTAGTAATTCTTCAGAAGTGATTGCTCGTGAAAATCCGTCTTCCAGCCCACTCATCTCTCTCACTTCCAGTGAGGATCATGTAGTTAAAGTTCTAGGCATGCAATGGGATCCCCAAGAGGATGTTTATTCATATAAACTGCAGGATATTATTTCCTCTGCCATGACCAAACGATCAATTTTGTCAACTATAGCTCGTATTTTTGACCCATTGGGTTATCTCGCTCCAATAGTTTTTGCAGCTAAACTATTGTTGCAGGATATTTGGCAAGCAGGAATTGATTGGGACACCTAAATTCCAGAAAACCTAGAGCAAACGTGGCTGGCACTTATTAACGATCTGCCCCACATCACCCACATAAAATCCCACGTTTTGTACCTGTAGCTAAGGACATAACTTGTAAATTAGTAGGGTTTTGCGATGCATCAGAACGAGGTTATTGCGCATCTATTTATCTCTTTACTAAACATTCCTCAGGTTTTCAGTCCTTTCTGATTAAGGCGAAAACTAAGGTTACACCGGTTAAGCCACTTACCATCCCTAGGTTGGAATTATTAGGCGCATTATCCACAAAATCTTAAAATATTCGTCGCTCATAGAGTTGTCGAAATTACAGACACGATTCCTGTTGCCCGTTGGCAGCATGTTTCAACTTCTGATAACCCAGCTGACATGGGTTCAAGAGGTTTAGCCCCATCAGCGTTAGTCCATTCATCGTTGTGGTGGAATGGCCCTCCTTGGCTTTGCCAGAGCGAGGCTTCGTGGCCCGCAACACCTTATAATAATATCCTTTCTACAACATTACCTGAAGTTAAATTATCTAAAACCGTATTAGCAGCTACAGCTACTTTTCCAGAAATTGTTTCTTGGATGGAACAATTTTCCTCTTATGTCACTCTAGTACGTAGCATGGCCTTTGTGTTACGCTTTCTACAAACTTGCAAATCGAAAACCAAAACGGTAGGCCCTATTACTGCTGGTGAATCCCGACAAGCTAATCAAAAATGTATCTATCTGCTGCAACGGCATTATTATCCTGTGGCCTTTGCAGAATCACTTCCTTCATCGGCATCACCTTCGGTGGCAATATGTCGTTCTCTAAACACCTTTATCGCCCAAGACGGACTTGTTAGGGTGGGCGGCAGAATTCGACATTCTTCTTTAAAGGAACATCAGAAACATCCGCTGTTATTACCACGCCGCTCACATTTCAACAATCTACTGGTGGATTACCTCCATCGTAGTCATTTACATGTCGGGCCCGCCACACTGCAGTCTATAATTCAACGAAATTACTGGATTCCCGCTGCTAGAAGCTTAATCAAGCAGAGGAAAAGCAAGTGTTTAACTTGTCTCAAACTATCCCAGGCAGCGAGAGCAACCTATATGGGCGACTTACCGGCTGAGAGACTCCAGGAGTGTCGACCTTTCTATCATGTCGGCGTAGATTTCGCTGGTCCCTTTCTATGTCGAGAGACGTCTCGGCGGCGTGCGCCCCTTATCAAAGCATACTTATGCTTATTTATTTGCTTTGCTACCAAAGCAACTCATTTGGAGTGGTTCCTAATCTTTCCACCGAAGGCTTCCTTGACGCATTTGACCGTTTTATAGCCCGGAGAGGGGTCCCGGCCAAAGTATTCTCGGATTGCGGAACTAATTTTAAAGGGGCTGCCCATTATCTCAAAGAACTAGCCCAATGGCAAGCGACTAAGAAGACTCGAGAAGCGCTCATTAATTACAGTCAACAGAAGGCAATAGAGTGGAAATTTAACCCTCCTTATACACCCCATTTTGGGGGATTATGGAGGCTAACATTAAGGTTGTTAAATCCCTGTTACTAAAGACATTGGGTAATCAGCCGTATTTAGAAAGAGAGCTAACCACGATGTTCACCAAGTTTGAGGCCATCCTCAATTCTCGGCCTCTTTCGCCTCTGTCTTCAGATCCCTCTGACTTGGAGGCTCTCACTCCTGGCCATTTTTTAATCGGACAACCTTTAGCGGCCATCCCTGAAACTTCGGTCTCTGATGTACCAGATAACCTATTGAGTCGCTGGCAATTGCTGCGCAAGCGGATCCAAAACTTTTGGGATCGTTGGAGAAACGAGTATCTCCATACCCTACAACAGAGGAAAAAGTGGACTAAGATCACTCCAAATGTGCAGATAGGTGACCTTGTCCTCCTTAAGGACACCCTCGCTTCTCCACTACAATGGCCGTTAGCCAAAATCGTGGAAGTCCATCCTGGTCATGATGGCATGGTGCGAGTAGTTACGGTTCGCACAGCCCACGGTAATCACAAGCGCTCGATCCTCAAACTGGTTTCCCTGTCACCTATCACCCATCCAGAACATCCTCCTTCCAAGTAATAATATTAAAATTTGGTGGGCGGTATGTTACGTACAAGTGATATATTTTTAATAATATTAAAGCAGTAAGTTATAAATTTTAATATTCATCGTAAAATTAAAGGTTGAAAAGAAGAATCTGTGTAGCAAACAAACACACACGCACATATGTACATACAGACACACACACCCTCGTTCACACCAGCATTTTGTATCAGAATTTCTAACAAACTTTGACCTGTGCTATCCTGTACTGTTGTCATGTAAGTTAGTTAGTATCACTGTAGTTTTCGTACGAGTACGATCTCCACCGCCATCAACTCTATGTATGTTATATCATTTGTAAAACTTAACAAATTAAACGTACCATCATCATCATCATCATCAATTTGTCATTTGTTAAAGTGAAGTTATAGTGGAAATATATCTGTTTTATCATAGCACCAATCTTTTCTCTGAGCTACCCATCGGGAGACTACTACGGTGGAACTCCAAACCGTCTTTATCCCGAACAATAATCATTTTAAATTATTTGTTATTTAACTCTTAAAATTATTTATTTACTTTTATCAAATCATATTAATTGTAGTTACCATTAGGCTCATTCAAATTATTGTTAAAATATATTCTATTTTTATTAATTCAGTGTTAGTAATTCAAGCAATAACTCTCTAAACTAACTTCCGCCTAATAAATCCCTCTTCAAGACATCTAACTTCATACCTCAGGTATCACGACAATTGATTCCACTACATCTGGTGGCAGCGGTGGGATCCGATCTCCGATAATTGATTCCACTACATCTGGTGGCAGCGACTAGGATTCGAACAGCGATTCTAGTAGTCCTTCTGTCAAAGAGTAAGTCAAATTTTTATACATATTTTTTTTATTATTAATTCTTGTACTGTGCTCATATAGGTTCAATTAAATTGAACTATTTTTGGTGAATTTATGAAAACTACGGGATCTAGGAAAACTCGTGCAAGTCCCGTTAAGGTTTCGGATATTCAATCGATTAACATGACTACATACAATCTCAATGGTATGCAGATGTCTCTAGAAGAGCCTGTGCAACACCTCTTGGGTGAAAGGGAAAGGTCTGCTCCTGCTCCCCCGGCCCAGGATAAAACGTCCATTATTGCCAGTCTGAACCTTTTAAACCAGATTCCGTGTTTTGACGGAGAACAGAACACAAATATCGAACTGTTTCTAGAACAGGTACAACGCTGTGCTAGATTATCACGATGGGACGACGATACCACATTAGAAGTGGCTGAATTCAAAATTTCCGGTACAGCCAAAACCTTCTACAACACCCAAAAATCGCTACTATTACGAGAAGGTAAGGTAGTTGATTTTAAAACATATCCAAACTGCTGCTCAACGGGTACCACACAGCGCAAACGCCGCTCGTTCTGTTACGGCAAATCACTAACATGCAGGCTTCCCCAGACGACTCGGTAGAAAAAATTGCCGACAAGCTCCGTCACCTGCAGGCTCTAATCTCAGACAAGGCCGAAGCTAATCCCAAGCTACATTACAAATGGTGTTAAATAAAATTACCACAGACACCTTCATTAGATTACTTCTGCAAAATCTAAGGAACGAAGTCCGCACTAAACTCCCAGAAACATTAGACAGTGCGCTAGAATATACCACGGCACTAAGAGAAATAAAGGCTGCAGACTCTGCTCCGTCAGTGTTTGCAATAACGCCGAAACCCAAATTAATTAAACCGGTGGCAAAACAAAATAACCTACCGCCATCGCCATGCAAATATTGTGGGAGTATGCATTTTCACTCAGAATGCACTCAAAAAAATAAACCCCCTGTATTTAACGTCATTAAAAATCGTCCTTTTCGAAATTGCTCAGGGCCTCATTTCGACAGACATTGCACGGTCCCAAAAACAAAAACGCGTACAAACTTCGGCAAATTCTCGCCGCAAGCCAATAAATTTAATAATTTTCAAAGGCGTAGTACCAATTTCACAAACCAACGCCAACAGACAGACACGACAAAACCAAACAAACAGTGGCAATGTATAGACACGAATACGATAAAAAAATTCTTTCTCTAATTTCTGACTCAGAAACTTACATCAAACTTAATAAAGATCCTACAAACTCGCCACACATACACCCCAATCTCACAATCAGCGTCATACGGAAGTAACTAAGTTAAATACGACTGACAGACCAACCTGCCAGTATTGTGATAAATACGGCCATACTGCTCGCGATTGTTTTTTCATCAAGCCAGAAAACGGCTAAATTCCCGGCAGTCACAGGCATTTCTACAGACCTCAACTACGGCAATTACCCCGGCATCAATTTCGCAAGACAATTACTACGAAAAAATTAATACATTGCAACACACCTGTAAACTCCGCACTTCCTGTCTCACAGCAGCAACATGACCCACATAACGCGAACACTACAGCTTATACTATCCATTAGTAGCTAAACCGGTCATGCCTAATTTATAGTCATTAAATTTGTAAATAAGTAATTACTAATATGAAATTCATAAATTTGTAAATTTCCTTTTAATAATTGATTAATGTTATTTCTCTAAAATCGGAGATTAGACAGTTGTGTCGCAAATTTTACGTTTATTTTGGAGAAGCTCTTCTTTCATGCACAGAAAATTTAAAGTTTAGGCATAATTATTTATATCGCTTTTTCTCAAATTCAATCTTTATCGCAAGTTTTACGTACAGTAAATTTAAGCTTGCAAAATCTTAGCCCATATTCTCTTACTTTTTTTATATTAAGACATATTATTTTCAACGATTTTATGTTTAAGTGAATCTCAAGTAATTTTTCTAATCACACTCTCACACAAACACCACTTCCGGTGTTGGGAAAGGTTCGTCAACCAACCTCACTCACAAACACCACTTCCGGTGTTGGGAGAGATTGGTCTACCAAACACCACATCCGGTGCCAAACACCACATCAAGTGTTGAGAAAGGTTCACCAACCTTAGTCCAGGAAGTTACATTCACACACACACACACACACACACACACACACACACACACACATACAAACATAAATTCGGCTATACACAGACAGCCAATAGTAATAATAATTATTTTCATTTACCGCCAATTTTACTAATGACTATTTTCTTTTACCGCCAATTGTACTAAAAATTGTTTACATTTCAGGTACTAAATAATACATCCTTTTCTTACAGGTGACTACTACAAATAGTCACAATAAAAACAACCTATTTAGAATTATCTCCTTATTGTTATATTCAAAAATTTAACAAAAATTGCTTTTTGTTCAGTAGAATAATACCAATAAACAGGTAAATTCAACAATAGCACATTTGAGACGGAAGTACTACATTATCGACGAACAATACACCTTTCACCAATCTAGTGCGAAACAAAAGACGTAACACGTGGACATAACGCTTAGGCGTCACTAAATAAAACCCTCAATTGTAATAACTAATCCCTTTTCAGGTATATTATTTTATTTATCTATATACTTATTCTACATTTTCTTACAGGTCATTCCCTTAAATGTAAATTGTGATTCACTATTAATTTAAAAATTTATTTGCACATGTACTAATACAAATTGTTCAGCATTTCGCCACGGCAACGGGTATTTACCTACCAACGAGCTCATTAACCTCAAAAAAAAAATCACTAGTGTACCAAATACGACAAACCCATGTCCCCTCTATAACTGCGTTTTGTATACATGCCATTTTTTTTCACACATATAGCTATATATATATATATAATTTAGATTTTATATAGTCGACATCTTAAATTAAGTTAAAGTAAGAAGTCTAAGACTAACCAGTCTGTGTTGATCTTTCGAAGTGAGCGGATCAAAGTTCGATCTATACACTCGTTAGGCGTACAGGCAAAATCTACTATATTTCTCATATTAATTTCACTTATAGTTTCTTTTGTTTTTAGTTCTTTTTCCAAGTTTTCCTAAATTATTAATTCTTATTTTTTTTTTTAAATTTTCTTTATTTAATTTTGTTAACATAATTTATTTAATTTTGTTGCCTTTTTATTTGCTTTTTCGTGTATATATTGTAATAACCTTGTAAATAGTGTAAATAGTGTAAAGATATTTAGTAGTTTATAAAAAAAAATGAGTGATAATAGCAGAAGACAATTGGGTATTTCACCTGATTTTGAGGAAATGAATGTGGAGGTTGGTAATGCACAAATAAAAGGTAAGAAAAATGAAATTGATTGTTTAATGACAGAAAATAAGACAAATAACGGTAATACCAAACAGAATAATTGTTTGGAATATAGAAAGAGTGATTTGGGTCCTTTTTATATTCTAATTGAAAGTATGGATAAAAAGAAAAAGGGCATATCAAGGGTCCATCCTATGTCTATCGGTAAATTACTCAATGGTAAACATCCAGAAATATCAGAAAATATTATTTCAATAAAAAAATTGGGAATTAATAGATTGAGGGTTGAAGTTAATAATGGCATATCGGCAAACAAACTATTGGGAAGTGCTTTTCTGAAGGAAAAAGGTTTTTCTGTGTACATCCCAAGATACCTCTTACAAAGGAGAGGCGTGATGAGGGGTGTTGATACTGAATTATCAGAAAATGAAATTAAGGAAATTATTAAGGGGCCTCTTGGTGTAAACTACGAATTATTAGATTTGCGTAGGTTAAAGCGACAAATTACTGATAAAGAAAGTAACGAAGTTAAATTGGTGCCTACACAATCAGTACTTATTACTGTTAGAGGCCAACAGTTGCCTAAATACGTATACATTCATTTCGTGCGTTGTGAAGTACATAATTATATACAAAATGTCGTACAATGCAGAAAATGCTGGCGATTTGGGCATTTCCAGGATGAATGGAAGTCTTCGGGGAGGTGTTTTAAATGCGGTAATAAGCACGACAGTAAAGAATGCGATAGTATTGAGACTAAATGTATAAACTGTAGTGCCTCTAATCACTTAGTCTTGGATCAGAAATTATGTCCCTGCTTTACAAAAGAAAAACAAATAAAAAAGTTAATGGCCGAAAGCAATATTTCATATATGGAGGCCAAATTGTACTTTGATAACGGAAATTCTTTTGCAGCTCTTGCTGCTAAAGAGGGAATTAATAATGATAATATAAAAGAATTTCCTTATCTCAATGGAAATATGGGCAGTAATAATAGGCTATATGCCTCAACTATTTCTTACAGAAGGCCTACAAAAAGGCCTAGATCATCATCGCCAAGTTATAATAAAAATGAGATAAAAGAATTATTAATCGGTGAAGTGGTAAAGGAAAATGTAACCGGGGGGTTTATACCTCAAAATCCATATCGTCCAAATGAGATCATGAAATTGAAAGAAACTTTACATGATAATGATAATTTAGATATTGTTTACGAAGTGGTTTACTCTGTAATTAAGAGTGTTAAATTAAATGAATTGAAAGAGATGACTGATGAAGGTTTAAGGAAAATGATAAAAGATAAAGTAACCACTCTAGATGAGGCGATAGGGGGAGGTCCAGAGGGGGAGCGCTCTAGGCATTAAAAAAAGCTTATCCTGCAAGGTGAAATTCATTAAAATTGAGGAGATTGATTTGGTTTTGATTAATTCTAACGGAAGTAAATTTTATGTACTCCCAGCTTATTTAAATTGTAACCAGTGGGAGCAGGATTTCCTCAATTTTTCTGACTTTCTAACAAAGTATTCATATTTAAATTTTATAGTGGTGGGAGACTTAAATGTTAGAATAGGCTTACTTCAACAGTTGAATCCAGAGATTCTCAATGATTGTAATAATTTTGATTACGTGAGAAATTCTAAAGATGTCATTGTTAATTTAAGAGGAAAGAAATTTATTGAGCTGTGTAGTGAGTTGGGGTTAATCGTTCTAAATGGGCGTTCCCGGAGTGACAGGGAGGGTCATTTGACCTTTGTCGGAGCTAGGGGGAGCTCAGTCATTGACTTCTGTTGTGGTTCAGTTCAAATTTTGCCATTGATAGATGACTTCTCCGTTAAATCAGAAACATTTTCTGACCATCTCCCTATAGTATTTTCAGTTCTGAGTACGGAACCCAGGGAACGAATTTTTCCCCTTCTTCCTCAGCTTAAATGGGATAGTAAGTATAGAACTCGATATAGGGAATTGTTGATTATAAAGGCAGAGCAGTTCTCTTCTCAGCAACAGGATACCCAAACGGTAACTCAATGGTTTATTGAGTGTATTAATATGGCAGCTTTCTGGCATAACCCTCAGGCTAACTCTCAAAAATTATTCAGAAAGCCTTGGTATGATTGGCAATGTTTCAGGGCTAGAAAGAAATCATTAACATTATTAAATCTATACCGTAAAACTAATTCTCTTTTTGTCAAGAAAGCATACAATGAGGCCAATTTTAATTACAAACAACTTATAGTCAACAAAAAATCACTTTTTTATGAGGAGATGGTGCAGAAATTTAAGTTGGTTAAATATAGTAAGGACTTTTGGGATATTGCAAAAATTTTTAAAAACTCTAAAAATTCGGTTGACGGAGGAATCCCTGTTCAAAAGTGGCTCAATCATTTTAAACACCTTCTATCACCATCACCTTCTGAAAGTGTGTCTCATTTGTATGCGGAGCCCTACATTTTTTCGGCAGAAATGGATAGCGCGTTTACCTTTGATGAATTAGTCTCCGTCTTGCAAAAAACTAAAACTAATAAAGCGCCGGGCGATGACAGAATAGGGTATGCATTTTATAAGAACGCGCCGAACGAGTTTTTGGAAAAACTACTTTTTATTTTTAATGAAATTTATTCTAATGGGACAGTTCCTCCTAACTTTAAACAATCTATTATATTTCCTCTCTTCAAGAAGGGGGATATCAAAGATGTCAACAATTATAGAGGTTTATCCTTCCTAAATTGTATTGGTAAATTATTCTGTGGCCTTCTTTTGGAAAGATTAACGGTATTTGTTCGAAAAAATGGAATCCTCACTGAATGTCAGGCCGGATTCAGGAAAAATTACTCAACAATTGACTGTATTTTTGTATTACATAATATTATTAAATTAAGACTAAAAAATAAAGGTCAAAAATTATACGCATTTTTTGTTGATCTGAAAGCCGCATTTGATACCATCAGTCGTGAGGCCCTGTACTTGAAATTGCTTAATATAGGCATTTCTTCCCGTTTTGTGAACGTGCTGAGGAATATCTACACTGGATCTGTCTCTTCTATCTGGACACCTGCTGGTAAATCTGAGTCGTTCTGTGTGAACAGTGGTGTGAGGCAAGGATGTGTCCTGAGCCCGCTATTGTTTTCGTTGTATATAAACGATCTGGTAGATGAGCTTGAGTTTGGTGTGAATGTGGGGAATGTACTAATCAAGACCCTACTTTACGCGGACGATATGGTCCTTATTGCAAGAAGTCCCCAGGGTCTTCAGCGTAGTATCTGGAAACTGGAACAGTACTGTGAGAAATGGAATCTTGAGGTTAGTCTGGCAAAGTCCAAAATCATAGTATTCCGAAATGGCGGTCGCCTTAGATCAAATGAAAGGTGGTTTTTCGGATCGCGAAAAATAGATATTACTAACCAGTACAAGTATTTAGGGGTGACATTTACTTCCCATTTATCGTTAAAGCCCCATTTTCAAGACAAAGTAGCCTCTTCCAAACTGGCTTTGAACGTCGTATGGAAAAGATTGATCTGTAACCCCTTAATAAACTTAAGCTCCAAATTACAGGTCTTTAATGCTGTTTCGCGGGCCATTCTTTGTTACGGTGCACAGGTCTGGGGTTCAGAAGAATTCGAGTGTGTTGAAAGGGTTCTATGGTTCTTTATCAAGAAGCTATTTCAGCTCCCTAATTACACTCCTTCGTACATCTTACTCTTAGAGACCGGACTAGACCCTCTTTATGTGTATACTTTTAAACTTCATGCTTGGTATATAAGAAAAGTTTTGGGTATGGACCGGCACAGATACCCCCGCATAGTTGCTGAGGAAATTATAAAAGAAGGTATATCCTGGGCCAGCAGATGGAGGGACTTGGCTGGGAAATACGGAGTATCAATTAATTTTAATACGACTGATTGCGCCACGCTTGATCCTCAGATTAGAAGTTTGGTAGACCACATGAAATTGAATGCTAGGAATAAGTTCAAAGAAAGAGCAAACTCTACTCACAGGTATACAATTTATAAATTGTTAGATCATGAGGTGAAATGTGCTGATTTACTTGGTAATGTAGATGCCCTCAATGGTTTATCTTCGGTATGCTGGGTTCTGAGACTTAGGGGAGAACTGCTAAAGCTTAATTATAAGACCTATGACTCACAGTCCAATGACGAATGTTCTCTATGCGACCTTGGAGAGAGGGAGGATACTTTTCATTTTGTGGGTACTTGCCCTGCCTTGTCGCCAATTCGTTTAGCTGTCTTTGGGGAAAGATATCTCTCTCTGGGAAGATTCGTGAATTTGCTGAATGGAATGGATTGGCCCCAACTGATACGATACGCAACTGAATCTTGGAAGTTTCGAGGAAAATTTCTAAATTAACTTGTAGCCTAAGTTGTTCTGTTTGAGAGAAACTCTTGTTTTAATGTTAGTATTAATGATACTCTAATGTCAGTAAGTTTAGTATTAATAATTAAAAAATGAGGGATAATTTATTTTATTTCATTGTTCATTTTTATTTTTATTTATTTTTTTGAGATTGTATAGTATTCATTTTTATTAAATTCTTGAGGTTTATTTCCCCTCTGAATTCATACTTATATTTTTTGTTTATATATATGTTTCAAGCTCCGGCAGACGGTAAAAACCATGCCGATTTAAGTTTTTGGTTAAATTATAAAAAAAGTGTATTCTTGTAATGTTTTCTAATAAATAAACTTTAATTACTACTACTACTGTTCTCCCAGTCTGGCTACTAAATTTAATTGGAAAATCCTCGAAGATGATATGGGCTCGGATCACTACCCCATTATTATAGAGTCTAATATTAATTTAATAGTAAAAAAGAAAATTCAACCTTGCTGTAAATGGGATACAAAAAGGGCAGATTGGGATATTTACAGACTTAGTTTCAACGAAAAACAAATAAACATTTTGAATTATGAAGAATTTATTAAAGAAATAAATAATGCCTCCCAACATTCTATTCCTATAAAAAAGGAAGTAAAAGCAAAATTTTTTAAATGTTGGTGGACAAAAGAATGTGCCATTAGCGTTAAAAACAGAAAGGAAGCACTTAAAAAATACATGCAACTTCCAAATGATTCTAATTTTATGGCATATAAAAGACAAGTTACCTTAACTAAAAAGATCATTAAAAGAAGTAAAAAGGAATCGTGGCAATTATTTTGTACAAGTTTAAATAAAAATGTTCCCGTAAAAACTATTTGGAATAAAATTAAGTCTCTAGGAAACCATGAAATGTGTAACACAATAGAAAATGGAGAATGGGTTTCTGAATTTCTTTATAATCTGGCCCCATGTTACGTTGAAAATAAAATAGAATTTAACTTAGAAATTATTGGAGAAAATCATTTTTTGCTTGAACCATTTCAACTTAAAGAGTTTATCTCGGTTATAAAGTCATGTTCAAACAGCGCTCCAGGTATCGATCAGATACAGTACAGCCTCATTTCTAATTTACCCCCGCAGTTTAAACTAAAATTACTTAATATGTATAATGAGATGTGGATGAAGGGTGAGTTTCCTTCACAATGGTAGGATTACGTGATATGCCCAGTGTTAAAACCAAACAAGCCGAAAGAAAATTTCCTCTCATATAGGCTAATTTCATTAGCCTCATGTTTATTAAAAACTCTTGAAAGGTTAATTAAAAACCGACTAGTTCGGTGGTTGGAAACTAATCATAAATTCCCTAGTACACAATATGGCTTTAGGAAACATAAATCGGTTTATGACTGTCAGATTCAGTTAATAACTGACATCTTGCAGGCCTTCTCCACCAACAAGGTACTTCTGGCTTTGTTTTTGGACTTTTCTGCAGCCTTCGACTCGGTTCAAATGCCTATTTTGGCAACTAAATTAAGACATATAGGACTACCTGAAAAGTTTATCGACAATGTAATTAGGTTAATCAATAATAGAATTATATATGTTAGAATTAATGAATCTTTTGTGGGCCCTAGGGTTGTAAACGTTGGACTTCCGCAAGGGGGAATCCTTTCACCTACTCTTTATTCTTTATATACTGCGGATTTAGAAATTTTGTTCTCTTTGGATATCAAAATACTGCAGTATGCAGATGATGTCTGTATATATGTTACTAAAACTTCTTTTCAGGAATGTAGAGATGCTTTGGATTCCGCATTAATGAAGCTAGAGTCATGGGTTTTAGAAAATGGGTTAGTAATATCAGAGAAGAAATCAGTTGTATGCCCATTCACTAGGAAAAGAAGGCTGCCGGTAACTGACGCAATTACATTAGCCGGACGTAATTACCCATGGAAAAATCACGCTAAATTTCTAGGAATCGTTCTTGATAAAACGCTTAATTGGAAAGAGCATATAAAAATGGTAGCAAAGAAATCTGAAGGTTACTATAATATGTTGAGAGCAGTTTCCCATCATAATTGGGGAGCAGATCCTGGGATCTCTTTAACATTTTATAAATCAACCATTCGGTCAATTTTCGATTTTGGAGCTATGTTTTATGGTACGGCTAAAAAAACAATTCTACAACCAATAAAGCTAATTCAAAACAAATGCCTAAGATTATGTTTGGGTTTTCTTCGTAGTTCTCCATTAGATGTAGTTTTTGCGGAAGCTTGTGAACTTCCGTTAGAGTTCCGGGCGCAGATGTTATCCCATAGGTATGTTTTGAAAAAGTCAATGTATGATGATAGAATATATAATAAAATATGCCAACTCAATACTAAAGTTTTAACATATAGTTATTGGAAAAATAAGACTACCCCTCTTTTCTGTGAGAGTTTTTTGGAAATATCTAAAATTAAACATTTAGTTAATACAGAAAAGAGTAATTCTATGAGTTATAATCTAACCTGTTTGGACATAAATGTAAAGCTCATTGGGGACTTTACAAATTACCCACCTAGAATTAAGGATTTAGCTTTGCGTGATTCTATAGAAAATTTATGGCCTGAGGCTTACATAATATATACTGACGGATCTAAATTAAATGGTAAAGTAGGTTGTGCTTTTTATGATCCTCAGAAGAAGTTTTTCGAATTGGCTAGGCTACATGAATTTGCTTCGTTCTATACAGCAGAATTAAGTGCCATATTGTAGCTCTTAAGTATATTCTTAGCCTCCACAGGGAAGGCTGTTATGCGATTATAAGCGACAGCCAAAGTTCTCTTATTAAATTAGAGAATACTAAAATACCTTTTGAAAATAATTTTATATTAAATGAGGTTTTATTGACAATACATTTATTAATTGAGAAAGATGAGAAAGTAAATTTTGGTTGGTTGAAGGGACATAGTGGATTAAGGGATAATGATACAGTGGATTTAATGGCAAAAGTAGCCACTGTGAAGGGGGAATATGTGGATTATATCCCTTTGCCATATAACGACTTGGAAATAGTAACAGATAGAAAAATTTTGATTGATTGGCAAAGGAAATATATAAATAGTGATAAAGGTAGCATGTATAAGAAATATTATCCTACTTTGAAAAAGAAAACCTGGTTTAGGGGTTTAAATATAAGTAAAAAAGTAGTGACTATTGTAAGCAGGCTTAGAGCCAATCATGCAGTCTGTAGGTCTTATATGCATAGAATAGGGTTATGTTCCTCACCTCTTTGTGAACTGTGTCAGGAAATTGAAGACTTCAGACACATTGTGATGATCTGCAGTAAATATTCTCCAGAAAGAAATACTTTCTTTAATAATATATATACATATTTAATGCGTCCCTTCAACTATGAAAATATTATATTCTCTGAAAATGTGTATGTACTCCAGGAATTAATACATTTCTTATCGATTTATAAATACGATAATGGTTATATTTTATATAGAAAATATCCAGCATAATGGGTTTGGACATCTGGTAGTAGTTTTGTTATAAGTTTAAGTTTAAAGGGGTGCGAGGAATATTGAGTACTCCACCCCAATTTCGTTTGAAGGATTAGTATGGTGGGTGTGAACAGTGCGCGCGCGTGTGTGTGTGTGTGTGTGTGTGTGTATGTGTGTGTTTGTGTGTTGTGTGTCTTTGTGTATACAATAGGTGTAAATATTTTGTAAATAGCTAACTTATTATGAATGCTAGTATTTATTTGAATGGAAGTATTTATTTGCATGAATGATGTATGTAGGTTAATTAAGACAAAATTTGCAACATCAAATATAAGATATTATGACTATGGCCTCGTAGCTAATGCCAAAAAAAAAAAAAAAACTAAGACTAACCGACGAATCTCGAGAAACCTATCAATGAGATTCTCTGTGTTGTTGAGTGTTCTCAACTTTTTATTTACAAAATTATACATAAGTTTTCAAGTTTGATATGTTTTAAAGATTATTTAATAGTTTTTATTTTTTTATTTTTTATGCCTTGAAAAAGACAATATATTTGTCGAAACGTTGGCAAGAATTTAAGTTTTTTTATTTTTTCAAAAAAAAGATCGAAACTCACGATCCTTTTCCTTTGTATACTATGTTTACTTTACAATTTCATTCATTATGTTATTTTTCAACTGATATAATTCATTTTCTATGTTAATATTTTCAATAACAATTACATATTAATTCTTTGACTTTTATAATTCATTTTCTATGTTAATATTCTCAATAACATTTACATATTTATATATTACGTTTCTTTTATAATTTCATTTTCTGTGTTAAAGCTTTTCAATAACATTTACATGTAATTTTTTGTGACTCTATCAACCGATAATTGTATATTACGTTATAATCTCATCTTCTACGTAAAAATTTTATCGATGGTCAAACAAATATCATATATTTTAATTGTATTTAACCAAACATTATAAGTTGTTAACCTTATAATACCTTTAATTGTATATAATTAGTATTACTGTCAATTTTCCCATTGCTAAATCCATTGTTAAAAATGTATTCTAGCATTCAAATTATTGTTAAAATATATTCTATTTTTATAAATTCAGTGTTAGTAATTCAAGCAATAACTCTTAATAAATCCTAACTTCCGCCTAATAAATCCCTCTTCAAGACATCTAACTTCATACCTCAGGAATCACGACAATTGATTCCACTACAATTTCATTCATCAATGCACCTACATATAACCTTTCAAAATTTCTAACCGACATATTAAAACACATTTCTGATAACAGTTACAATATTAAAGATTCCTTGAAGTTAAAAGAAAAAGTAGATAACATAAAAATCCCCACCAAATATATCCTTATTTCATTAGATGACGCTTCCCTGTTTACGAATGTTCCCATTGAAGAAACGATAGAAATTATGAAAAGGAATTTTTATCTTTTAGAGAATAAAACTAATATCCCTCTTCAAAAATTCATATCTCTGTTATACCATTGCTGTAAATCAGGATATTTTCAATACAATGAACACTTTTACCAACAAATCTTTGGCACAGCCATGGGAAGTAGTCTAGGACCTATTCTTGCGGATATAGTCATGTCTCAATTAATTCAAAATTCTATTATAAAACTACCCTTTACAATTCCTTTTTTCCTCAAATATGTTGATGATTGTTTAACTGCTGTCTCTGAAGAACATATCCATACCATCCTGAATACCATCAGGATTCAGGATGGTATGGATATGTTATGATATTCAGGTAGAAATAGATATAAAATTAATATTTGTTGTGGTGGTTGGTTCCGCAGAGCTGGAAAGCATCAGAGACATTTTCCGTGGTAGCCTGCTTCATTTTGTGGTCATCGACCGGTTCGGGCGTTCGCCTATCTTCAGGATGCGTTTTTCAGACAGTGTGACAGCACAGACTCGCACAGAGCAAACCTTAGTTTCACACTAACTGAGACGTATTTTTAAATACTAAACTCTTAAACCAGGTAAAGGGATGTGGCCAGATGGGTGGGAAAACACGTGTTTGGGTTGTTAAAGGGCAAATTTTTTTCTTACAGTGGACACAACACGTGGGGGTCTAATCTTTAAACTCTGTTGTTGGAGGGAGACTTACTTTACAATTAACTAACCAAAATATAAAGAATATAAGAAATACACAAAATAAATTTAAATAAAATTAAACAACGATTAAACTAACATTTAAAATTCATTCATTCGTTTAAAATTGAACGATTTTTTATATAATTAAGTTTTTCCAGTTCCAAAGAATTAAGAAATTCCAGTCATTCTTTCACTTTTTCACGCAACCCTCACATCCTCGCAAGCATGTATACCTAATTATGTTTTTTATATAATTAAGTTTTTTATTATGCATCCCACAAACCATATCACATCATCACTCACATACATCATCCAAATACGCACTTTTTTTTCTATATATATATAAACTAGTAAATTTATATATACCTAGTAGATTTAAAACTAAACCTAAAATTAAAATCTATTTAAGAACTATTTGTTGCGTGTGTAATTGTGTTTCTGTTGCTATTGTGGGAAGAGTGTTCTGAATAATGGTTCACTGGCAAATTTTGTCTGTTCATTTATTAAGTTTTGTGTCTTGCGTTTATATATTTCGAGTTGTTCTAGTATGTCAAGTCGTCGTCCTTTGTGGCCAGAGTGTATTAGCTTCATCGTGGTCGTTATGTCATCGGGTTTGTGTTTGTTAGTGTTTAGGTGATTGGCGTAATTTGAGTCAACTTTGTTGTATTTGTATGATCTGATGTGTTCGGTAAATCGTTCCTTGATTTTTCTGCCGGTCTGCCCCACGTAAATGTTGTCACAGTCCGGGCATTTCAACTCGTAGACCCCACTGCTGTCATACACGTCAGTGAACTCGGTACGAGTGCGGAGTGATCCTTCCCAGAGGACTGGAAACTCGCCACTCTTATAACAAGGCCAAGCAAAGTCAGGTGGGCCATTAATAAATCCCTACCTTTCAAATCTCCTGGGACGGATGGGATTTACCCGGTCCTTCTACAAAAAGGACTAGATATTCTTTTACCATACCTGTGTAGAATCTTTAGGGCATGCATAGCCCGAAGATATACGCCGGTACCGTGGCGTGAGGTCAAGGTGATCTACCTCCCCAAGGTGGGTAGAGTGTCTGACCTCACGCCAGGCTCGTATAGACCGATTAGCCTAACCTCTTTCCTGAGCAAAGCTCTGGAAAGGTTGGTGGACAGATATATTAGGGATGAAGTCTTGTGTGTAAACCCCCTAAGTGCCCGCCAATTCGCTTATCAACCAGGTAGGACGGCAGAGGCCGCACTGGATGATCTTAACAGGCGGCTATCAAAATCCTTGGAGGACAAGGAAATTGCGGTAGCCACCTTTCTGGACATTGAGGGCGCATTCAATAACGTCTCGCGCACCTCGGTCATCAACTCTCTCCATAAAAGAGGAGTACCAGCAGTGTTATGCGGCTGGATGGAGTCTGGCCTAAGTAGTCGAATTAACATCTCGACAATAGGCCAGACCACCCTTAGGGTAAAAGTAGGGAGGGGGGTGTCCACAGGGAGGGGTTTTGTCCCCTCTGATGTGGACTTTGGTCATTGATGACCTCCTCCACCAACTATCTGCTGATGGCTTTGACTGTCTAGGCTACGCAGATGATTAAGAGGCAAATATCCTACTACGATTGCAGAGCGGGTTCAAGCAGCTCTAAACCTGGTTAGGAATTGGTGTAGGGAGGAGGACTTGTCCATAAACCCCCACAAAGCCATAATAGTTCCTTTCACATTGCACCACAACTTGGAAGGCCTTAGGCCTCCATTACTTGGGCACACTCCGATTCCATTTGCGACGGAGGCGAAGTACCTTGGCGTTACTTTCGACCGAAGACTCACTTGGAACCAACACATTGACAAAATTTCTCACAGAGCCGATGCGTCATTTAATAGATGCAGACGGCTTTGTGGGAGAAACTGGGGCTTGCGCCCAAGTTTGTCACTATGGATCTACACCAGGATCATCAGACCCATGGTTACATATGGGTCGGTAGTTTGGTGGACCAAAACGTTGCAGAAGGGGGCAGTGGAAAGGCTCGGTGGGATCCAAAGGCGAGCATGCCTTGGTTCCACGGGGGCCATGAAGACCACCCCGACTGCGGCGTTGGAAGTCCTCCTCAATCTGCCACCACTACATATTCTCGTTCTAGGCGAAGCCAGAATGGGAATACATAGGCTCCTGCAGGGGTCGCCTCCATCACCTCTAGGCATGATCGTAATAACCAGAGGTTTATTGAGGAAATCAAGGCGGACTATCTTCTGGGGATGCCAACGGATAGGATGGTTCCTAAGTATTTCTTCGAAAGGAACTTCCATATTATACCGAGCAGAGGCGAATGGGGCTGCGACCCACCCCTGTTCGGTAACTCGATCTGGTATACAGATGGATCCAAAACTCCGACTGGGGTCGGAGCTGGGGTCTACGGGGGCAGGCCTAAAGTTAAAATTAAGGCCAGCCTAGGGAAGTACGCCACGGTCTTTCAGGCTGAAGTCGTGGCGTTACAACTCTGCGCTAGGGAGATTATAAGGCAAAGGATAGTGGGTAGAAGAGTGGCCATATACTCCGACAGTCAGGCAGCCCTGAAGGCACTTTCCTCACACCAAATAGTCTCAAGACTGGTGTGGGACTGCCTACTTGCCCTCACCGAGGTGGGTACTCGGAATAAACTGACACTCGCCTGGGTGCCGGGACATGCGGGGTTCCTGGGCAATGAGAGGGCGGATGCCCTAGCGAGGGAGGGCTCGCAGGATACCTTTATAGGCCCCGAACCCTTCTGCGGCTTGTCCAGGAGCCTCATCCAAACTTCTATCAAGGGGTGGATAGAAGATCAGCATCTGCGTTGGTGGGAGGGAACACCAGGACAGAGGCAGGCAAAACTCTTCATTAAAAGACATTTGCCTAAATTTACCAAAGACCTACTGAGCCAAACCCGAAGGGATATAAGGTTAATTGTGGGTCTACTAACAGGGCATTGTAGGCTGAATAGACACATGCACCACCTACAACTTGCGGATAGTGCGGTATGCCGATTCTGCAAGGTAGAGGAGGAGACCCCGGCGCACATCCTTTGTGAGTGCGCCGGCCTGGCGAGGATTAGGTTTCTTCAATTGGGGACGGGCAATCCCGAAGCTGAAGTTGATTAGGAGGGCAAGGCTGGAGGCTGTTCTGTAACTTAAAGGGATCCACAATAGACCTCAATTTGTAGGTCGCAGTGGAATGAGGCTCACTCCCCCCCGATTCTATTCTATTCTATTCTACCAATTGGTTAATGAAATCCATACGTTATGACAGATTCCTCCATTTCCTTTCCAATCATTCATATAACCAGAAAATCAACTTTGTTAAATCCTTTACCAGACCTGTACTTTATCTTAGCCATCCCCGTTTCCATGATGAGAACAAATTAAAATTATCTAAGATATTTAAAAATCTTGGGAAGCATCAGAAATATTTTCCGTGATAGCCTGCTTCTTTTTGTTATCATCGACCGGTTTCGGGCGTTCGCCCATCATCAGGATGTTTTTGACAAACAGTGTAATAACACAGTTATATTTGCACAGAGCAAATACAGTTGATACACTCCACTACAGTTGATAAGCAATTGCTCTGTGCAAGGCGATGACCACAAAAAGAAGCAGGCTATCACGGAAAATATCTCTGGAAATTAATTAGATTTAAATATAGTTAGTT
Source organism: Triatoma infestans (assembly GCA_011037195.1). Classification (NCBI taxonomy): domain Eukaryota; kingdom Metazoa; phylum Arthropoda; class Insecta; order Hemiptera; family Reduviidae; genus Triatoma; species Triatoma infestans. Next base: position 24,680 of record JAAEAF010014340.1, read on the forward strand.
TACCAAAATTCCGAGTTTTGAGAATATTAGTAAACCGGAAATGGTTTTTACTGAACATTTTCTATTTTTCGCGATTTTCTGTATAAAAACACCGACGAATTTCATTAAATTTGGTAAACTTGCTATAAAAGTGGAGTAAGAGAAAGTTGTGTGAGTGTATCACACTAAATTTTCATTTTGTGCAATCTTTATTCACTGTACAATCAACATTCATTAGTTTTTTTTACGTTCTTTATTTTTGTTTCAATGTGCATTATAACGTCTGTACAGACCCTGAACAAGGCAATAAATTTGCCGAAATGTCGGTGAAAATTTGAAAAAAGTTTTTTTTGTGACCGAACTTCAAATCAATTTTAAAATATTTCTATATATTATTAGAGTTAGTTCTTATATCTTATTACCATAGGTGGTAATTAAAACTACGCGTTCTTATCCGAAAAATTGTTTTTTATCACTTACTCTCTACCACAAGCCCCCTTACCTCCCATATTTTACTCCCAGCATACTTGCTTGGTCTGACGGTTTTGTGTATCGTTTTTTGTGTACGGTTTTCGCCAGTGGGCGATCAAATGGTGACGGCCGGGGTCGGAATTAAGTTTGGGTGGATGGTAATAATAGTTAAGACAATGGGAACAAAGGAGGAAGACAGGAAATGCTATTAGCTGGCCAACTGCTATCTTCAGTTACTAAGCAGAAATTGCTGTTTTCCCAACATGAGGACTTGCCATCTTATGAATAAGTCAGAGATTAAATATACTAAAATAGTGGTCATGCAGCTGTTTTAACTGAGCATAGCATGCCATGTACTATCGACAGTGATGCTATCTTCCAATATCGTTATTCTTATATAGATATTCTGTGATTTGCAATCTTTCAATTATTCTTTACGTAATGAATGGCTTTTGGTCCTCGGGAACCTCATAACTGCATTTCCTCGTGAAAACTCAATTTCGAAAATTTGATACTTACTCTTACCAGCAGAAAGAGAAAGTAAAAATCTTTAAGGAAATTTGCATCCGTATTTTGCACCCATTAAACTCCGAATTTTTTCAACTATTTAATTTTCATTAATATTTTACTCGCATGGCACACACTACATCGCTAGAAGTACAATTTACCGATACAGTACATTAGAGTGAACACTCTAACACAAATTTTTCCAGAAAAATGTTTCAAATAAAAGTAATAGAATGCTTGTGAATGAGATGCTTGTGTGAGAAAACAAAGATTAAAAAAATATAGTTGGAATGATATCAAGAAAACTGCAAAGGTCATTCTATAAAGGAGTACTTAAAGATAAGGGATTTTGGTCGATAACTTTTGTTGAATGTCGAAAAGGAAAGTCAAGTTTGAGCTTCCTAACACTAAAGACTAATTTCTAAAAACAACTTTCTTGGTATCAGGGTATCCGGAAACATAGTCCGGTGAAAACTCAATTTCTAAAACTTGACAAGATCGCTGTTCGCCAATGAACAATGCTTAGATTTTGCTAGTGAAAAGAAGATGATAAGATGATCAAAATATTCAAAGAACTTACGTCTAAGATTAATTGGAAACGTTTTCAAGTTGAACATTTAAAGCCATTTACAATGTTAAGTAATTAAACATTAAGGAACAGTAATGACTGTCAGATAGTTATTTAGTAGTTAATGGAAAACGCATTAAAGGGGATATAAGTCAAAAAGTTGTTGTCAACCAGGCTAAATAGCCTGGAGCGCAGTGCATGTTTAAAGTGTGCCCAGGGGAAGTGTAACTAAACATGCTGCCATTCTATCGCGCATAGCGCGTACCATCCCATATCCCTGCTTTACAACTTACTGTTAAATCCTCCTTAGCCAATACCGCACACCCCAGTTTAAAACAGCTAATTTACTTTCTTAATTTATTTACTTAATTAGTGTGTGTTGATTTCACGCTACCTTGTCCTCAATGCTAGCCCAGCACTCTTGCCTTGCCTGATTTTAACTTTACCTATTAAACTCCGGCATAATTAGGCAATGTTTTAGCCTTTAGTATTAGTAAATCTGCTAAAGTATTGAAAAATCGTGACATAGAAATTGCTTATTTTCAAGACAAGCACACAGTTAATTTTTGCTTTTCATCACTGCTATAAGTGGAAGTCTTGCGATCGTAACAAACTTAGAGTTTACTTTCTATATTTTTCCAATTGTTCCTGAGTTTTTCGAAAATGGACGCGGCGATTTTCTTTAAAGTGCATTTACAAAATACAACGATCACTTTTATTTGAAAAATACTCCGAGGAAAAATGATGGTGGAAGTTGTGTGGAGGGGGCAATGGCTCCTTCAAGTGCCACTGTACAATGGTTATTGCTAACTTATTAGAAGGTATATAGGCGCCTTGTTACGTTAGTGGATAGCTGAAATAAATTATTTTAATTTAAGTTAAATTTTAGATCTGCGCTGGAAAGAATATATAGGTTCACTGGCTCCTAAACATTCGAGCATAGTATTTCTCTTGAAAAAATTAACTCTAATCCTCAATCTCAAGGCCTTGAAAGTAGTATACTTTGGAAAATTTCAATCACTGCTTCCTATGGGATAATGTTTTGGGGAAACAGCCCATGTAGATCAAGAATTTTCCCCATTCACAAAAGAGCTATTCGTGCTATGGTTAAAGCAAGACCCAACGAAAGCTGCAGGCTGCATTTTATAAATAATAAAATCCTCACGATTCCAGCTCTCTATATCTTTTCCATCTGTTCATGGTTCTACAAAATTAGAAATAATTACAACACCTTCAACCATAAATATAATACCCGGAATCGTGACCACTTTCCTTTTCCTCAAGCAAACCACTCATTATTTACATCTTCTTATTTATTTATGGGAAGGAAAATGTTTAATGTACTTAGTAGTATAGAAATGGGGCGAGCTGGGACACCTTTTTGAGGGGCAACTTTCCCCTCACCCCCGGCCCCATTTGGTTACAGCATTGACCCCGCCCACTTAACCCCGCCACTTCCCCGTCAACCAATCATCGAACTGGACGAGCACTTAAGCCACACCCACTTACCCACACCACTTCCCCGTCATCGAACTCGGATGAGCACTTAACCACGCCCACTCCCCCCACCTTACCCATCATCGATTTCGACAAGCCTAAAAGCCCACAATTACCCCCTCCCTAACTAATCATCCAAATCGAGACTCCATTTTCTTTGCACCCCCACCCCTTAATCTATCATCCAATCGAAGACCCTATTTCCCCCTACTCCTTAACCTAACAACCAATCCATTACCCCCTCCCCTTAACTTATCATCCAAATCGAAGTTACGTCACAAGAACCGGAAAAAGACTTTTTAAAAAACGTTTATTTTATAGTACAATACAATGAATAGTTAAATATATTTTATAGGTTACAACACTGGGTAGCACTGTAAGCAAGTTGGTAAACGGCGGTAGGCACTGACAACTGAGTACTATGGTGGATGGCTGTGTACTGACTGCCTGCTGGCCTGTGGGGGTATATATATGTTACCAGCTTCTGCTGGCGCGGCAATGCTTGCTCTCCTGGAGATAGTGCCATAACTCCTCCCTCCTCAAGTTTGGAGCTCCTGCGACAATTGGCACGGAAGTCCAGGGTAGACATGTCGAGGTGTAGGTTGTGGTTGGTCTCCTTCCGTTGCACCTAGCTGTGGATTTGTCTTCTTTCTACAGACACAGCAAACATACAAGAGGGACAACAGTAACAGAACTATTGTAATTATAACGTAATAGTAGATAGTGCCGAGTCACTGGGTGTTTCTTCTAGTAGTTCCAGCGGTTCCATTTTTAGATTGATTCTGTGTAGGTTCTCAAAAGATATATTCATGTGGGTGTGTGCGAACACTTGTGTAGTTGTTACTATGCTTTTGGAATCCTTATATATATGAATGGCTTTCCTGTCTAGTAGGGTTTCGTCTTTGGTTAATTTTATAAGGCTAGTGTTGGTAAGAAATATAGTGTCATTACGGTTGTCTTTGTTTATTATGATTCTCTTAGTTCTAAAGGTTAAGTAGTAGTCCACAAAAGGGATATACTTAATGAATGGTGCACTGGATGTATATACCGTCTTGCATGCTAAGAGGTTGATGTTCGTGATGATTTGGAGAATACAGTCATTCCGGATGCTGGTTTTGTTGTGGCAGTACATGGCAGTGTTGATTTCCTCGCAGCTGGCTATAAATAACTCATCTTTAATCTTTAGGATTAAGGGTGGATGGACATGGATTGTCATGAGGTGGTTATCTTTCTCTACAGGGTAGGACAGGAGGAAGTACGTCTCAAAGGAAGAGGTTTTTAGCGGATGTCATGATTGAACTCTTCAATTACCCTTTTGTTTACCGCCATTTGATTTTTAAGTTATTCTCGAGGTGAAAACTGTTACGCTCAATTGTGTTTATAACTTTGCGTATCGTTCCTTGTCGTCACTGTCCATATTTCCGGTTAGCCAAGATATGGCTTTACCTAGGCCGTTAATGAGCCCACATTTATTTCTAGCTTTGTTAAGGGTTAAATGATCTAATTTATTACGAAGGTAATAATAATATTTAAAGAGTGATTTTATCTGGTTCGTTTTGTTGAGTTGGTACTTAGGGCTGATAACGTTAAAGGTCTTATCTAATTCTATGTCTAATAGTTGCACGTCAGCAATATGAATGAAAGTATAGTATCTATCTATGACGTAAGCTTTATTAAGTGCAATAGGCATAATTCCAGGTCCGTGAGTCAGGTCAGTTATCTCTGTGCTGATGACTACATTCCCCATTGTCAGCAGTTGTAATATGTGCATAATTGCTAGATTCCCCATTGTCAGCAGTTGGAATATGTGCCTAATTGGTTGCACCTGCGTCTGTAACAGAGACAGTTTGCTTTGTGAATTTTCTTGGCCTTTTTAGTAAGTTAGGGTGTACCTTAAAGGATTTCTTTTGAGTAGTGACTAATTTAGTTTTTTGGGAATAGTTTCCTCTTTTAAATTTTGGTTTGGCTTTGCCATATTGCTTGTCTCGTATGTAAACTTCGCCTTCCGGGATTTCTATATTTTCTCTGGTCTGGTTTAATCTGTTCGTCCGAGTTTCTTTTTCTTTTTCGATAATTTCTTTAAGAGCGCGTGCTATCAGTTCCCTGTCTTCGTGATATTCCTTGACTTTTTGTTCTAAAATCAGGTCTTGCGCGTACGTGGTAGTTTGCAGTCCAAAGGTTATGTCATTTGGTGTCATTTTTAAGTTGGAAACAATGGCATTATTGTAAGCTATTAGTCCTAGTCTTAGAATTTTATTGAGGGGGTAGTCTTTTCCGTGTTTTATTATGTTCATGATTTCAATTAGTGTTGAGTGAGCTCTGTTTATTAGTCCGTTGGAGTCTGAGTGGTTTGGGGTAGTAAAGTGTGTGTCTATGTTATTGTATTTTAGAAAGTTTTCAACTAGTCCGTTTTTAAATTCTGTTCCGTTGTCAAATTGGATTGTCTTAGGGCAAGGGAATAGACTTAAATAGTGTTCTAAAGAAGCGACGATTTCATTGGCAGAGGAGGTTCTAATTAGATATCCGTATAGATTTTTGGAAAAACAGTCTATGAGTGTAAAGATTTGCTTGCCGTTGTAGTGTAGTATGTCTCCTTGTAGTCTCTCGAAAGGTTTGGAAGGAGTAGGGGTTATTTCATAAATTTGTCGTATTGGTCGACGCTCGTATTTTACCTCTTTGCAGAGGGCGCAATTGTTGATTGTCTTTGTTATTAATTCTAACATTTTTGGCCAGTAATATCGTTGAGATAAGTTATTGTAAACCTCGTGAATACCTCTATGTGCAGTTTTGCCTACATGTCGGTTTAGGATTATTTCTTCCTGTTCTGAGGTGTCAGTTTCAAGTCTTTTAGTATAGTAACGTTTGAGTTTAACAGTAGGAAATTTTTCTTTTACTATGTCTGATAGGTGGACACAGATTTGGTCGTAGATTTGTTCGTCAATTGAGTTTTCGATAGGGGGTGAACAAAGGACGCCATATGTGTGGTTAGGTTGTACGTACTCTAGGCAGTATTCTTCAATGTCGTTAGAGTATGGGTACCTAGTGTACCAGTTGTACCGAGTTTTGTTAAAAGGTCTGTCGTTGGGAATTTTCGTCTCTGGGTTGCCTCGGGTCAGGACAATTTGAAATTTTTCTACGTTAATACAGCGGGTTTTGTCGTCTATTATTTTAACTTGGCAATTAGAGGATTCTTGAGAGTGCTGAGTTTGTAAGCTTTCGTTGTCGTCGTCGGCTGTAATGTTTAGGGCTCTGGCCAGGTCTTCTAGGATGTCGTCGCTATTTTCAGGAGAAGGGGCAGAGAGGAATTCGTCTGGATTTGGACTTGGGGAAGAGGTTTCTACTGCATTTAAGTTCTGTTCTTCTGATGGATTCCGTGATAGGGCGTCTGCTACTACGTTACTTTTTCCTTGTACGTATTTGACGTCAAAGTCGAAGTCTGCCAGTTGTAGTTTCCATCGGATGAGTTTAGGGTTTGGTTCTTTTAAGTTATGTAGCCATTGTAATGGTCTATGGTCAGTCTGTATGGTAAACTTACGTCCGTATATATAGGGTCTGAAGTGCTTACACGCCCAAACGATAGCTAATAGCTCTTTTTCTATTATGGAGTAATTCTCCTCCTGTTTGTTTAGAGTGCGGGAGGCAAAGGAAATAGGGAGGTCTTTTCCGTCGATGTTCTGGGATAGGACAGCTCCTATTGCGTAATTGGAGGCATCCGTGGTGAGGATAAAGGGTTTCTCAAAGTTGGGCAGTTGTAAGATGGGACTGTTTTGTAGAAGGGTTTCAAAGGCTTGTCTGTAGCTGTCGTCAATTACTATGTCTCTGTCCTTTCGTAGTGATAGTGTCAAAGGTCTGGCTATCTTGGCGTAATTCTTAATCATTTTCCTGTAATAGCCTGTGAGACCGAGGAATTGCTTGATTTGTTTTTGCGTCTTAGGAAGTGGAAACTGGGCAATAGCGTCTAGTTTTGCCGGGTTAGGCTGTATGCCTTTGTCGGAGATGATGTGTCCTAGAAAGAGAAGTTCTCGTTTGAAGAATTCTGTCTTGTCCAGTTGAATGGTTAAATTATGTTGTCTCAGATTGTCAAAAACCGTCTTGAGGTGTTTTATATACTCGTCCAAGCTGTCCGAGAAAATGATAATGTCGTCCATGTATACTAGTACGTTAGGGAGTCTAGAAAAGATGGAATTCATTGCCCTTTGAAAAGTGGGGGGGGGGCGTTCTTAAGTCCGAAGGGCATGCGTAAAAATTCGTAGTGTCCGGTTTCAGTGGAGAATGCTCTCTTGGGAACTGATTCGGGGTCCATTCAAATTTGGTGGAACCCTGAAGCTAAGTCGATAGCTGAGAAGTAGGTCGCGCGTCCTATTTTTCCAAATAAGTCTTCAATGTTAGGAAGGGGAAATTTGTCCTCGACCGCCTTGTTGAGTTTGCGGTAGTCTATAACCATACGTATTTTCCTTTTTCTTGAGGCGTCTGATTTTTTTGGGTACTACCCAAATTGGGCTGTTGTAGGGGGAGTTAGAGTGTTGTATTACTTCGTTTTCTAGTAGTTTGTCGATCTCTGTTTGTACGTCTTTTCGATAGACTTCCGGATATCTGTAGTTTCGTGTGTAGAGCGGTTTGTCATCTGTGGTTGTTATTTTGTGCTTTAGTAAATCAGTACAGCTTAGTCGGTCATGTTCTCTTTTAATTATTTGGGGGTAGTTTCTTAATAATCCTATTATTTTATTTTTTTCTTCCGAGTTCATATACTCTTAACCTAGTATCCCCAGACATGTCGGGACAATTGGTCACTACTATGTCGGGTATTTTCGTACAAATTTCTTGCGGTTCTTCGGCATCCATGGGTGCAGGGCAAATGGCCATGACTTCCTTGGATTCAACTTCGCACAAGATTATATTATCACTAATGCTATAAAGGCCTTCTTTTATTGTGACATTATCGTTTATTTTTATATTTTCGTTGATTAAACCACATTTTAATTCTTCTTTTTTTACCGGAAGTTCTATAAAATTAACTCCCTGTTGTAATTTTATTACGTTTAAGTTATTTTCAGGGATATCAAGCGTAAATTTTAGGGAATTATACCCTGGGGGTAAGAAAGGATATTGTTATTTAAATCGATGCTCATTCCGAGTGCCTGCATGGTTTTGTGGCCTAATAGTATGTCGTATTTGTCCGAAAAGGGGAATAAATGGAATTTAGCTTCTAAATTTACATTGAACGTGTCGTGAATGTTGAGAGTGCAGGATTGCTCTCCATTCTTTTTTCCAGCGGGTGTGGTTATTATAAACGGGTCGTTGGATAGTGCTACGTCAGTTGGGACAACGTTAGGGTTTATGTAGTTTTCCGATGATCCGGTGTCGATAAGCCATTTCCATCCGAATCTGTCTTCAAAGTGTGGGAGAGATTTGCCTACTAGGTTTACGCTGAATTCGGGGGGCCTTCTTGGCTCCCGTGGCCAACGTCTAAAAAATGATCGAACTTTTCAGTTATTTTCTCGAGAGAGTTTTCTAAGCGGGAAAGTCTGTTTTCGTACGCCTTGTCTTGTTCAGAATAATTTTCAGGTTGATCGTCATTTTGGCAGTGAGTTAGTTCGTGCGGAGAAATGTAGTCTTTAAACCGGGGTCTGCCTGCTGTTCGCATAGACACCGTGTTTTGAGAGAAGTAGCCAGGAGGTAATCTGGGTCGATTAAAGGGGTGATTAGGATTGTTTGGATTATTAGGGTGGTTGGAATTCATGGATTGAAAATTTGGTCTTTGGAGTTGTTGCAGTTGCGGTTGCGGTCGTTGTCGGTAAAAGGAAGTTTGAGGTACTGTTCTGTATGCCTGGGATTAAATTCAATTGGTTGAACTGATTGGTACTGAAGTAGTTAGGGGTCGTATGGAACAGTGTATTGTGGATTCGGTCTATACGAGTATTGTGTATTCGGTCTATAAGGCTACTGGGGTTTCCGGAAGGGTTGGTTGGGCCTTTTAGGACCGTGGGAGGAGTTTAAGTTTGCTATAATAAAAGAACATTTGTTATAAATTATGTTTCGTACTTCGTCTAGAGTGCTGGGGTCGAAGATCATGATGTGGTTACTTAATGTCGGGGGCAGGCATTTATATATATGGAAAATTATTTCCTTGTCTACTCGCGTTATAAGTTGTTTCAGGGCGTCCGCTGTAAGTCCGTCTAACTTGAGTCCAATGTAAACTAAATTACGTAGTTCCTGTATCCTGTTAACAAAGTCGATTGGAGACTCTCTAGCATGCATCTTAGTTTGGAGAATTTCATCTTTGAGTATCTCATAGGATCGCGAGTCGGCAAAACTCTCTTTTAAAAACCTTAATAGATTTAATAGATGGTCTACATTATGTGAGAGGAGTATGTTTCTAGCGGGCCCTAATAATTTACTTTTGACTTTTATAAAGAGAATGTTATGGTTGTAGTCTCTTTTAATTATGTTTTCTGCGCAGACTGTGGCGAATGCACTTTCGACAATCTCGCAGAAGAACGCTAACTCAAAAGGGTTTCCGTCAAAGTAGGGAATGTGATCGTATCTTTTTTGGAAATTTTGTAGTTAATTTGGGCCATTTCGGGGATATTTTCTTTGGGGAGAACTAGTTTGGAGGGTTTAAGGATAGATGAGCTACTTACAACTTTAGTTCGCTGCTGTTGATTCGCCAGCTTGCCTTTCTTCTTGCTTTTGAGGATGGTTCATGCTCTTCTTGTAGAGATGCCACGAATAAAACACTAATGTGTGAGCTTCAAGTCTTTCCGTATACTATGAGGCAATTGGTCGCGATATACTGTGAGACAAGTGGTCGCACTATTTGACTTCAAGCCTTCGCGGTCCCTGTTCAGGCGCCAGTTACGTCACAAGAACCGGAAAAAGACTTTTTAAAAAACGTTTATTTTATAATACAATACAATGAATAGTTAAATATATTTTATAGGTTACAACACTGGGTAGCACTATAAGCAAGTTGGTAAACGGCGGAGGCACTGACAGCTGAGTACTATGGTGGATGGCTGTGTACTGGCCTGTGGGGGTATATATATGTTACCAGCTTCTGCTGGCGCGGCAATGCTTGCTCTCCTGGAGATAGTGCCATAACTTCGATGACTCCATTTTCTCTCCACCCCCCCCCTAACTTATCGTCCAATCCGATGACCGTATTTTCTTCCCCCACTCCTTAACTTAACATCCAATGACTCCATTACCCCCACTCCTTAACCTAACATCCAAATAGATGACTCCATTTTCTTTTCACCCCCACTCCTTAAACTTTCATCCAAACCGATGACTCCATTTTCTTTCCACCTCCAATCAGACAGCTCATTTACACAAAAAGATGGCGGAACCTAACACTGTAACACACCTCCCTTCTCCTGACTCGTGGCTAGAGGAGTATTTTTTATTTTCATTTTATATGAAAAAAAAAAACATGTCATACCTGCGATTCGTTCCTTCAATCTGTAGGTTGCTAGTCCATCACCCTAACCACTCGGCCATAGTAGTCCTCTCGCTAGCTGAAGTTTTCAACGTACACTTCTACTCTTACCTTCCCAACCCCTCGCAATCATCACCTTACTCTGGGCGAGAGGGGAATTAATTTGTATAATATATGAAAAAACTAGTCTTACTTGTGCTTCGATTCTACAATTTCTTAGTTTGGAAGTTTATCACCATAACCAGTCGGCCACAATGGTCCTCTCGCTAGCTATAGATTTCAACGTACACTTCTATCTTAACCCCCGCACTCTCATAATTTTATTTCCGCTCACCCCACTCACGAAAAATTCAATTTTAATTAAAAAAATATGGCGGAATGGCTATAAACTTTCATCTTATAATCAAAATAATAATAATAATAAAAAAGATTGACTTACCCCTTCCAGCTGCCTGCTGCTGCTGATATTTCACTCTACTTTACACGACGCGCACTTACACAGAACTGAACTGCATCTAGCAAAACAATCTACTATAGTAACGTTTATCCCCACTCCTATGATGTCAGTGCTAGTTGGGGAATGCGAATATCTGCCGCTTATAGATCAGAAATATCGATTTTATTATATTGTACAACAAAACCACTGCTTTTTCAATATATTATTCGTGTGACGTCACAGCCAATAGCTTTGCCACTGCCTTATAGATTAAAAATATACATATTTATTACCACTGCCTTCTAGACAAATCCCCCATTCAGATAACGTCACACAGTGTATAGTGTTTCATCGCCAATCACAATATATCGATTACAAATATCGATTACTCATATTAATTAATATCGATTTTATGAATATAATTTATTAATAAAAAACAACACTATCTATTACTTCTACCACAACAGGTGAGTTATTGCATAATGTTTTGTAATATTTAATCCTATTAAGAAAAATAAAAATAAAAAACATCTATTCTTATCTTAATCTCTTTTTATTATTTTTGTTTATTAAACTTTGTACTCAAATCAACATATATCTTGCCTGTACCGACACTTACTTAACCTTACTTATGAAGTATGGTAGTATATATAATGAGTCATCAAAAATAACACTATCTACTGCTTCTGCCACAACAGTTAGTTATTGCATAATGTTTTGTAATACTTAATCCTATTAAAAAATATATCTATTCTTATCTAATGAAGTGAGTCATCCAGGAAATGGATTATTTTTTTTCCCAACAACGTTAATACATGATCTTATTGAGAAAAAATAAAACATTGAACTCATTACCAATCTTGCCTGTCCGGACATGTTACTTACTTCTATCCGTGCCACAGAGAATGAAATATTCTTATTATTTAATTGAAACTTGAGGGAATTAAATAACGACAAATAAGTAAAATAAAGTAACCTTTTTATTTATCGAATAATTACTTAATAAAAAAATTATTATACACTTAAATAAATTCAATTTCATATCTATTACCGATGAAACCCTTATACAAAATGGATATTTTTCTCCGTCCCTGCGGATATTCTTGAATCATCTCGTCGGGAATCTCAGTGCCAAATCTATTCGGTAGAAATACTCTCCTCGGCTGGTCTTCATACCCTGTTGGTCCAATGTAATTTATATGGGCAATCACTGCATTTCCAAATTTGGTATTGATTCTTTCGAATCTATCCACTTCATATGCGTACCCAATTCTTAGGTCTGAAAGTCTGGCAATGCCCATAGACCTTTTATTAACCTCGTTTAAAAAGGTTGCCAATGAAGAAATCTGAAATAGAATCGTCAGTTTATAGTATAGGAGTATAAAAAAAAAATACATATGAAATTAGAGGAATAAGGAAAATGTACTCACTTTGTTTGCCTGAGGTTGCTCTTGATGATAGCTCACTGGAGTGTACATGACGAATGATAAATTGTCTAACACGCTCAAAAATTTATTGACAGGCATGACGTCACATTTTAGTCAGCCAATAGAATTGCAAGATAGTTCCCCACTCTTACTCCCACCTCCCCTCACCGTGATGACTCATATCCTGTCTTCAGCGTAACTTATCTTGCCGGTTCAGACATGCTTCCACAGGTCTTAGCATGATTTATAATACTTAATCCAATTAAGAAAAATGTATGTATATACAGTGAGTGACTCATCTAGGCAAAGGTGTATTTTTATTTCTAACATATCTTGCCTGTCCAGATATGTCACCAGGTCTGGACTCATTTTTTCTATTTTTTCATTACATCATCTAACCTATCTCTACCAGCATGAACATGTTACTGCCTCATAACTTATGTTATTTTTACTTAGTTAATAAATTGGTTTACCTTCTAACATGTCTGAACATGCATCAGCCTGCATTTATTTTTCATAGTTTGTTTACTCCTATTTGTTCAGCATTCGCTTTAAGCTTTCTCACCACGTCAAGGTGGGGGTAATCGAGAAAGTTTTTTAATAAAATAAAATATAAGGAAATCAATAAAAACAAAACAAAATATTTTTTACTCATTTATTGAAACATAATGCAAAATATTTACAGAAAAAACAGAAAACAAACTTCAAATTTAAAATAAAAATTAACTTCTTCTTCTTAATACAAAATAAGACTTAGGGAAATACAAGTAGACAGAGAAATGTTCGCTATCGAATTTAATTTTTCTAGTTTTTGCCTTGATACACATTCAAACATTGTACAATACATTCAAGGTTTACGGGTTTTTTACAACCTCGCCAGTGACCAGCAGTCAGGTTTACGGATATTTCTACCACGCCAGTGACCAACATTCAAGGTTTGCGTGCAATTTAATGCATCGCCAGTGACCACATTCACACACATCAAGGCAAAAATATTTCTGTATCATTCCAACCAAACTTACTATTCAGCCAGTTGTTAATGACTTGAATTCGATACTGCGTACATTTCTCTCTACATGTGTTATGTTTAATACAATGGTTGCCTTTTTTTACTGCTTGAAGTGAATCAATTTTCGGACAACCATAATCTTCCAAGTTGATTACACAACAATTGTACAAATTTTGCAAGAGATCTCTTTTCTTATCATAACCCTTAACAAATACAAATTTATGGTTACAATCAATACATTTGTAAATATCTCTAATCACTTCATACCCAACTTCCCCATCATTCCATCTAATTTTACAAAAATAATTTTCTAACCAATAATTAGTTCTTCTACTTTTATCTGTTTGTTTATGTTGTATTGGCGGTTTGAATATCCAGTGCCGTACAGTTTGATAGTTATGATCCAAAAGTGAAAGCACTTTAACAATACAACCTCCTACACTATCCACAAAGCACTGGAAGTCAGCAATCAGTATGCCTGTCTGAACCATACTGAACACTGAGCAGACAATTCACATCTTTTTATACCATACGCCGTACAATGCCAGTTAGAGGGTTATATTCTACCACCCTATCATGTATAATAAGACAATATACCGTTGTGTTAGGCGGGAATGGATTTTTTGATTCAAATTCTAATCTTACATCAACTGGACCCGTTTTGATAGATTCTGACTGCTTAGAACAATCTATTACAATTAAGGGTGTTTTCGCTTTAAAATTTCGCCAAGAGGTTAGAGGTTTCATTTGTTCCCCATAATGACATTTGAAAAGAAGCGTGCATGTGATACAATAGTGCATAACGATTAGCTGAGAAATCTATGTTCAAATCATTGCATGGAAAAGCTTTACAATTTAAATAAAGTTTTACATTTGACACATTACAATGGTCAAAATGGCAAGCACTGCTTTGCACATTATTTGCTCGTTCAGTTTGAAAAGCTAAAATGAGGTAGCGCGGCTTTTCCAGCTGACTTGATGTTTTCACCGACCAGATTTGTGTTTGAGTTACCGGCAATAGTGGATAATCATAGAGTTCCAGCTTCTAAAACTTAGTGAAAATACCTTTTCAGATTTGAGATGACACATAAGAGCTAATCTCTGATGTTCGTTGACGGTGACGTAGGGCAGCTTCCAGCATAGTTTCACCAATTCTATTTTCCAGTTTTCCACCGCATCTTCAACTCCACTCAGTTCATATCTTATTTCATCAAATAGAAATGCAAATGCATTATTGGTTAATTTTGATGAAGTTGGTGCTGAGCCGTCTTCTTTTAAAAACCTGCCCTCCAAATAGAGTAAACTTTGACTTGGCAGCGTCACTAAATACTTGAAATACCCGCCACCAATAAAATTTTGTTTTATTTATTTATATTTGTTTTAATTTTTTGAAGCTGTTGCCCCCAAAGGTTGAAACCGGTTCACGCGCAGAAGGACTCCATTGAACTCCTTTAGAACCCAGCCGCTCCCCTTTAATACTGACTCCTCCATCTCCGCTAGGATTTTCTTAAAATTTTCATTTCAATATTCTTCGATGGAGGAGTCTTTGCATAGTACTTTATTTTTGGTCTTGAAGGCGCGATCACAGGTTTTACCTTTGATATTTTCAAAGGTCGCCTCCAAGACCAAGTTGTATTTGAGGGGAGCGTCACTTTCTGTCATGCATTCTGTAAGCAGTTGATGCAAAGTAGGAACTTGAGCAGATAGAAATTCCATTGCATCAGCTGCTTCAGTGCATAGAAGAAAGAATGTTCTAAGAGTCCCTCCGAACGCCGATTCCACTTCATATAGATGCCCCTGAGCAGCTTCTATGCGGGCTCTTTTAGTCATGAAGGCCGGCGCTTTAGTGCCGCAGCGCCGCATGTGCGCATTCAGTGTTTTCTTTGAGGAAAGCCCCTCGCCGCAATAATTGCAAAGAAGACGTTTGCAGACGAATTCATGACGATTCTTGTTATCTTCCCTTTCAAATGATTTTTGGCAATATTGACACTGCATGATTGAAAAAAACTTGATCCGGGTACTAGAAAATATATATGTGTACACACACACAATATATAGATATAGAAAAGTTAAACTACGAACTATATATACAACTATTTATAAGAAAAAATATAGTAATAATTATGTATGAATTGATATAATAAAATAATAAAAACAGTAAATTAAGGATTAAAAGCAATTAAAATATATATATATATGTATATTAAAAGTAAAATAATAAAGAAATTAAATAATAGACTTGAATTGAAAAAAAGTTAAAACACTAATATATATAAAAAAAAAAATTAAAAGTAAAAAGCCTAATATTATATTTAAAAAAGAAAAGAAAAAAGAAGCTTAAATTTCACAAATTTTTTAACAAAATAAAATCACTTACCGCAGGGTCTGAAGCTGAAGACAAGGATGTCCACAAGAAGAGCCGTAAACACATAATAAGAACGCAGCGATGTTTGACACGACTTATATACCTTTGGAGGAGTCGATTATGATAATCGATTATTATTCAAACTCAAAATACTATTGGCTAATATTGATGGAGCGATGCTAGGGGTGGGGGTATGGTATGCTGGTTACTGGTATATATATTAGTGTTTTAACTTTTTTTCAATTCGTCTATTATTTAGTAAATTTATTTTTTTGCTTTTTTTATATATATGTATAAGTAAGTCCATCGTACTTCTTTTAATTGAATTTAAATGGCACTGAAGTGATAGCTGAGGATAACCAGCATGGAGAGATATAACCAATAGGTTATGTTAAAGTGGTTACAGTGAATTGTTGTGATTGTTGAAAAATAGTGAATTAATAGCTTTTAATGTCGTTTCTTTTTTCACAGGTACGATTGTATAATAAATCAAGCCTGTAATGTAATTTAATCGTAAGATTGTGTTATTAATAAAAATAATTTTTTTTTCACAGAGAAACTCAGTATAGCTGTTATTTCATAAAAATCGTTTTTAACAAATCACATTATAAAACGACATTTCTACAGCTGTTCTTGAAAGAATAATGGATAAATTAAGATTTAAATTTCTAGTAAAAGCTGCGGATGACCCGAAAACGAATTTAATATGTATAACCTCAATCACCACGGTCAATAAACAGACGTTCATTTTTCCAGAACACTTTCAACCAGCAAAACTACATGAAGCAGTTACAAAAACTCAATCCTACCAAAAAGTGAAAACTACATTGCAAAAGAGGCACGATAAAAGACAGGTATGATTTCGATTACAGATGAAATAAAGGATGTTTATGTAGATGTAGGCGGAAATATGCAGTTTAAGGGTTATTTCCTAGAGGAAATTACAAGTAGTCGGCAACAGAATCCTACTGCGGGAATTACAGAAGAGGCCTTAACAAGAATCCTGGAAAATTTTTCTGAAAAAAAGAACTCTACCACTGGTCACCATAACATAACAAAATTGTCAGCAAAATTTGTATTAGAAAACTTCACAAGAAAAACCTCAAATGTAATCCAGTGGATGACAACTTTTGAAAGCGAATGTACCCGTTTGGGAATAGAAGAGGATATTGAAAAAATCGAAGTTCTTAGGCTATTTTTGGAAGAGTCATGTCTGGACTGGTATAGTTCCATGCTTATAAAACATACGATAAACTCAGCGTGGTCAACATGGCGAGATAACTTTTGTGAAACTTATGCGGACAAAGGATGGACGCCAATCAGGTACGCATTTTCATTCAAATACATACAGGGTTCATTATTAGAATATGCTTTAAAAAAAGAAAGACTATTATTGGAAATAAATAAATCAATAGATAAGCCCACTCTAATTGATCTCATTGCAACGGGGCTGCCAAATTTTATATCTGATAAAATTGATAGACATTGCCTGAAAGAAACTAATGATTTATTTAATAACATCAGAGGTTTAGAACATTTAGTTAATAAAAAGAATTCGGAAAAAAAGATGGTTACAAGTTTTGAAAATAAAATTAAAAACAAAAGTGGAAGGGACAAACCGTGCAAAATTTGTGAAAAAGAAAACAAAGGTATTCGTTACCATCCTGAATCATTATGTTGGTTTAAAAACAAAAATAATGATACGCCAAAAAGAGACCAAATAAAAATGGTTAATAATTCCGAATTAGAAACAGAATTAAATGAAATGGACCAAAAAAACTAATAGTTCCGCCATTAATCTAAATTAAATTATTGCTAAATGACAAATTAGAAATATTAGGAATTTATGATTCAGGTTCAAATATTTCCCTAATAAATTCTAGATTATTACGTTTAAAAAATAAACAAATTAGCAAAAAAAAAAACTTAAATTTAAAGACGATTAATGGCGTGAAAAAAACTATAGGAATGGTAACTCTAAAGATAAAAATTTTTGACATTGAATAAATATTAATGTTTTTGAAATAGATGAAGATTTTGGTTACGATTTTTTAATTGGACTAGATTGCATACAAAATTTTCATCTAATTCAAAATGAAAAACTAGAAATTACACAAAAACCTCAAAATTTCACACAGAAATACAATAAACAGGAAGTAAATTCCAAAAATAAAGAAATAATTCCTGATTTCTCAGGTAAAACTAAGGAAGAACAACAAAATTTACAAAATATTAATGAAATGTTCACATCCTAGGGAAAAATATAGATAACATAAATGAAGAGTATAAAATAAACTTTAATGAACATACAGAAGTGGCAAATTTTAACATTTCAGTAAATCATCTTGATTCCCATCAATAGTCTCAAATAGATGACAATATACAATAAATTATATAGATGATATACATATTTTTTTCCCTAAAAATTGTCGGATATTCTTTTGTGTCCTGGGAACAGGGAAGTTACTTATAGCAACTAAATTATTTTTCAATGGACTAATTGTATTATTTTGTATTAAATGGCCTAAATATTTTACCGAATCTTGTGGGAAGGTACATTTTGAAAATTTTAATCTGAAGCCTTCCGTCAAAACTGTTTCCAATAACAATGACAATTGTTTAATGTGTAGTGGAAATGTTTTTGAAAAAATAAGTATATCATCTATATAATGTTATCTATATTTTTCCCTAGGATGTGAACATTTCATTAATATTTTGTAAATTTTGTTGTTCTTCCTTAGTTTTACCTGAGAAATCAGGAATTATTTCTTTATTTTTGGAATTTACTTCCTGTTTATTGTATTTCTGTGTGAAATTTTGAGGTTTTTGTGTAATTTCTAGTTTTTCATTTTGAATTAGATGAAAATTTTGTATGCAATCTAGTCCAATTAAAAAATCGTAACCAAAATCTTCATCTATTTCAAAAACATTAATATTTATTCAATGTCAAAAATTTTTATCTTTAGAGTTACCATTCCTATAGTTTTTTTCACGCCATTAATCGTCTTTAAATTTAAGTTTTTTTTATTGCTAATTTGTTTATTTTTTAAACGTAATAATCTAGAATTTATTAGGGAAATATTTGAACCTGAATCATAAATTCCTAATATTTCTAATTTGTCATTTAGCAATAATTTAATTTTGATTAATGGCGGAACTATTAGTTTTTTTGGTCCATTTCATTTAATTCTGTTTCTAATTCGGAATTATTAACCATTTTTATTTGGTCTCTTTTTGGCGTATCATTATTTTTGTTTTTAAACCAACATAATGATTCAGGATGGTAACGAATACCTTTGTTTTCTTTTTCACAAATTTTGCACGGTTTGTCCCTTCCACTTTTGTTTTTAATTTTATTTTCAAAACTTGTAACCATCTTTTTTTCCGAATTCTTTTTATTAACTAAATGTTCTAAACCTCTGATGTTATTAAATAAATCATTAGTTTCTTTCAGGCAATGTCTATCAATTTTATCAGATATAAAATTTGGCAGCCCCGTTGCAATGAGATCAATTAGAGTGGGCTTATCTATTGATTTATTTATTTCCAATAATAGTCTTTCTTTTTTTAAAGCATATTCTAATAATGAACCCTGTATGTATTTGAATGAAAATGCGTACCTGATTGGCGTCCATCCTTTGTCCGCATAAGTTTCACAAAAGTTATCTCGCCATGTTGACCACGCTGAGTTTATCGTATGTTTTATAAGCATGGAACTATACCAGTCCAGACATGACTCTTCCAAAAATAGCCTAAGAACTTCGATTTTTTCAATATCCTCTTCTATTCCCAAACGGGTACATTCGCTTTCAAAAGTTGTCATCCACTGGATTACATTTGAGGTTTTTCTTGTGAAGTTTTCTAATACAAATTTTGCTGACAATTTTGTTATGTTATGGTGACCAGTGGTAGAGTTCTTTTTTTCAGAAAAATTTTCCAGGATTCTTGTTAAGGCCTCTTCTGTAATTCCCGCAGTAGGATTCTGTTGCCGACTACTTGTAATTTCCTCTAGGAAATAACCCTTAAACTGCATATTTCCGCCTACATCTACATAAACATCCTTTATTTCATCTGTAATCGAAATCATACCTGTCTTTTATCGTGCCTCTTTTGCAATGTAGTTTTCACTTTTTGGTAGGATTGAGTTTTTGTAACTGCTTCATGTAGTTTTGCTGGTTGAAACTGTTCTGGAAAAATGAACGTCTGTTTATTGACCGTGGTGATTGAGGTTATACATATTAAATTCGTTTTTGGGTCATCCGCAGCTTTTACTAGAAATTTAAATCTTAATTTATCCATTATTCTTTCAAGAACAGCTGTAGAAATGTCGTTTTATAATGTGATTTGTTAAAAACGATTTTTATGAAATAACAGCTATACTGAGTTTCTCTGTGAAAAAAAAATTATTTTTATTAATAACACAATCTTACGATTAAATTACATTACAGGCTTGATTTATTATACAAGCGTACCTGTGAAAAAAGAAACGACATTAAAAGCTATTAATTCACTATTTTTCAACAATCACAACAATTCACTGTAACCACTTTAACATAACCTATTGGTTATATCTCTCCATGCTGGTTATCCTCAGCTATCACTTCAGTGCCATTTAAATTCAATTAAAAGAAGTACGATGGACTTACTTATACATATATATAAAAAAAGCAAAAAAATAAATTTACTAAATAATAGACGAATTGAAAAAAAGTTAAAACACTAATATATATACCAGTAACCAGCATACCATACCCCCACCCCTAGCATCGCTCCATCAATATTAGCCAATAGTATTTTGAGTTTGAATAATAATCGATTATCATAATCGACTCCTCCAAAGGTATATAAGTCGTGTCAAACATCGCTGCGTTCTTATTATGTGTTTACGGCTCTTCTTGTGGACATCCTTGTCTTCAGCTTCAGACCCTGCGGTAAGTGATTTTATTTTGTTAAAAAATTTGTGAAATTTAAGCTTCTTTTTTCTTTTCTTTTTTAAATATAATATTAGGCTTTTTACTTTTAATTTTTTTTTTTATATATATTAGTGTTTTAACTTTTTTTCAATTCAAGTCTATTATTTAATTTCTTTATTATTTTACTTTTAATATACATATATATATATATTTTAATTGCTTTTAATCCTTAATTTACTGTTTTTATTATTTTATTATATCAATTCATACATAATTATTACTATATTTTTTCTTATAAATAGTTGTATATATAGTTCGTAGTTTAACTTTTCTATATCTATATATTGTGTGTGTGTACACATATATATTTTCTAGTACCCGGATCAAGTTTTTTTCAATCATGCAGTGTCAATATTGCCAAAAATCATTTGAAAGGGAAGATAACAAGAATCGTCATGAATTCGTCTGCAAACGTCTTCTTTGCAATTATTGCGGCGAGGGGCTTTCCTCAAAGAAAACACTGAATGCGCACATGCGGCGCTGCGGCACTAAAGCGCCGGCCTTCATGACTAAAAGAGCCCGCATAGAAGCTGCTCAGGGGCATCTATATGAAGTGGAATCGGCGTTCGGAGGGACTCTTAGAACATTCTTTCTTCTATGCACTGAAGCAGCTGATGCAATGGAATTTCTATCTGCTCAAGTTCCTACTTTGCATCAACTGCTTACAGAATGCATGACAGAAAGTGACGCTCCCCTCAAATACAACTTGGTCTTGGAGGCGACCTTTGAAAATATCAAAGGTAAAACCTGTGATCGCGCCTTCAAGACCAAAAATAAAGTACTATGCAAAGACTCCTCCATCGAAGAATATTGAAATGAAAATTTTAAGAAAATCCTAGCGGAGATGGAGGAGTCAGTATTAAAGGGGAGCGGCTGGGTTCTAAAGGAGTTCAATGGAGTCCTTCTGCGCGTGAACCGGTTTCAACCTTTGGGGGCAACAGCTTCAAAAAATTAAAACAAATATAAATAAATAAAACAAAATTTTATTGGTGGCGGGTATTTCAAGTATTTAGTGACGCTGCCAAGTCAAAGTTTACTCTATTTGGAGGGCAGGTTTTTAAAAGAAGACGGCTCAGCACCAACTTCATCAAAATTAACCAATAATGCATTTGCATTTCTATTTGATGAAATAAGATATGAACTGAGTGGAGTTGAAATAGATCGTGTAAGAAATCCAGGAATTGCTTGCACACTTAAAGGCTTGGTTTCACTTAATAATGGTTGGCAATACATAGAAAACTGGGGCTGGTGCTATCCTCAGAGTGATATGCTGAACATCACTTCAAATAAGGATACTTTAATCTATGCATTCCTCTATCATCACTACTGGGATTTTGTGAAGACTATCAGAAGATTGTAATCAATGTTAAACAAGAATTGATACTCGTTAGAAGCAGACAAGATGGAAACGCTTACAAATTCAACCGACAGAGAGCTGAAGATGCGGTGGAAAACTGGAAAATAGAATTGGTGAAACTATGCTGGAAGCTGCCCTACGTCACCGTCAACGAACATCAGAGATTAGCTCTTATGCGTCATCTCAAATCTGAAAAGGTATTTTCACTAAGTTTTAGAAGCTGGAACTCTATGATTATCCACTATTGCCGGTAACTCAAAGACAAATCTGGTCGGTGAAAACATCAAGTCAGCTGGAAAAGCCGCGCTACCTCATTTTAGCTTTTCAAACTGAACGAGCAAATAATGTGCAAAGCAATGCTTGCCATTTTGACCATTGTAATGTGTCAAATGTAAAACTTTATTTAAATTCTAAAGCTTTTCCATGCAATGATATGAACATAGATTTCTCAGCTAATCGTTATGCACTATTGTATCACATGCACGCTTCTTTTCAAATGTCATATTATGGGGAACAAATGAAACCTCTAACCTCTTGGCGAAATTTTAAAGAGAAAACACCCTTAATTGTAATAGATTGTTCTAAGCAGTCAGAATCTATCAAAACGGGTCCAGTTGATGTAAGATTAGAATTTGAATAAAAAAATCCATTCCCGCCTAACACAACGGCATATTGTCTTATTATACATGATAGGGTGGTAGAATATAACCCTCTAACTGGCATTGTACGGCGTATGGTATAAAAAGATGTGAATTGTCTGGTCAGTGTTCAGTATGGTTCAGACAGCCATACTGATTGCTGACTTCCAGTGCTTTGTGGATAGTGTAGGAGGTTATATTGTTAAAGAACTTTCACTTTTTGATTATAACTATCAAACTGTTCGGCACTGGATATTCAAACCGCCAATACAACATAAACAAACAGATAAAAGTAGAAGAACTAATTATTGGTTAGAAAATTATTTTTGTAAAATTAGATGGAATGATGGGGAAGTTGGGTATGAAGTGATTAGAGATATTTACAAATGTATTGATTGTAACCATAAATTTGTATTTGTTAAGGGTTATGATAAGAAAAGAGATCTCTTGCAAAATTTGTACAATTGTTGTGTAATCAACTTGGAAGATTATGGTTGTCCGAAAATTGATTCACTTCAAGCAGTAGAAAAAGGCAACCACTGTATTAAACATAACACATGTAGAGAGAAATGTACGCAGTATCGAATTCAAGTCATTAACAACTGGCTGAATAGTAAGTTTGGTTGGAATGATACAGAAATATTTTTGCCTTGATGTGTGAGTGTGGAATGTGGTCACTGGCGATGTATTAAATTGCACGCAAACCTTGAATGTTGGTCACTTGCGTGGTAGAAATATCCGTAAACCTGACTGCTGGTCACTGGCGAGGTTGTAAAAAACCCGTAAGCCTTGAATGTATTGTAGAATATATTTGAATGTGTATTAAGGCAAAAACCTAGAAAAATTATATTCGATAGTGAACATTTCTCTGTCTACTTGTATTTTCCTAAGTTGTATTTTGTATTAAGAAGAAGTTAATTTTTATTTTAAAGTTGAAGTTTGTTTTCTGTTTTTTCTGTAAATATTTTGCATTATGTTTCAATAAATGAGTAAAAGATATTTTATTTTGTTTTTATTAATTTCCTTATATTTTAATTAACAAAAAAAAACTTTCTCGATTACCCCCACCTTGACGTGGTGAGAAAGCTTAAAGCGAATGCTGAACAAATAGGGGTAAACAAACTATGAAAAATAAATGTAGGCTGATGCATGTTCAGACATGTTAGAAGGTAAATCCAATTTATTAACTAAGTAAAAATAACATAAGTTATGAGGCAGTAACATGTTCATGCTGGTAGAGATAGGTTAGATGATGTAATGAAAAAATAGAAAAAATGAGCCCAGACCTGGTGACATATCTGGACAGGCAAGATATGTTAGAAATAAAAATACACCTTTGCCTAGATGAGTCACTCACTGTATATACATACATTTTTCTTAATTGGATTAAGTATTATAAATCATGCTAAGACCTGTGGAAGCATGTCTGAACCGGCAAGATAAGTTACGCTGAAGACAGGATATGAGTCATCACGGTGAGGGGAGGTGGGAGTAAGAGTGGGGAACTATCTTGCAATTCTATTGGCTGACTAAAATGTGACGGCATGCCTGTCAATAAATTTTTGAGCGTGTTAGACAATTTATCATTCGTCATGTACACTCCAGTGAGCTATCATCAAGAGCAACCTCAGGCAAACAAAGTGAGTACATTTTCCTTATTCCTCTAATTTCATATGTATTTTTTTTTTATACTCCTATACTATAAACTGACGATTCTATTTCAGATTTCTTCATTGGCAACCTTTTTAAACGAGGTTAATAAAAGGTCTATGGGCATTGCCAGACTTTCAGACCTAAGAATTGGGTACGCATATGAAGTGGATAGATTCGAAAGAATCAATACCAAATTTGGAAATGCAGTGATTGCCCATATAAATTACATTGGACCAACAGGGTATGAAGACCAGCCGAGGAGAGTATTTCTACCGAATAGATTTGGCACTGAGATTCCCGACGAGATGATTCAAGAATATCCTCAGGGACGGAGAAAAATATCCATTTTGTATTAGGGTTTCATCGGTAAAAGATATGAAATTGAATTTATTTAAGTGTATAATAATTTTTGGCAACTCAGACACCACCAAAATCTACGCCGGCAGCCACACTTGATAAGAAGGCTGCCCCGCGGAAGGAGGAATACTGGAGGCAAGAGGCAGTAAGGACCCGTCCTTAACTGAATGGACTGAAGTTCGTCCTAAGAAGAGGCGAGAGCTCCAGAAGGCTAACGGCCAACAGGTAGTAGAAGTAGAGTCACCTGGTGTAAAAGAGCAGCCTGCTCAGACAAAGGGTAGGAAGAAGGAATGAAATAAGAACAAGACCAGATGAAGCCCAGCCTAGATGCTCTGCTGATCAAGCCGGCTGAGGGGAAGCCCTATGCTGAAGTTTTAGGAGAAATTCGAGGCAAGGTTAAACCAGAAGAACCGGAAACAGAGGTAAGGTGTATCCGGCAGACTAGATCTGGTGATAACCTGGTTGAACTAGGGCGTAATACGAAAGACAAAGCTGCTTTTGAGACGGCTATTAATAGCATTCTCCAAGAGAAAACGATAGTCCTGCAGCTGGAGCCCAAAGCCTCAGTGGAGATTCGAGATCTCGACAGCCTCTCCACAGAGGAGGAAGTTAAAGAGGCAGTTAAACACCACTTACGAGAAAATGCCGGGGACACAAGAGTCCATCTTACCAAAGCAAATAAAAGGGGTTTGAAGGTAGCAGTCGTGCAACTCAATTTGAAGGGGGCAAGCGAACTCGCGAAAGATGGATACATCAAGATCGGTTGGGTATGCTGCAGAGTTAGGAGAAGAGCAGTAGTGACGAGGTGCTATAGATGTCTTGGGTTCGGGCACGTCGCAGGAGGTTGTACGGGCCCGGACTGTAGCTACCTCTGCTATAAATGCGGCGAAACGGGCCACATAGCGATGAACTGCAAGGGAAAGGAAGTTGCCTGCTCTGTGCGGAGTGGACCCTTTCTCGGGAAGCATGCCAGCATCTCCCCGGATCGGGGGCGTGTGTGGTGTTCCGGGAGGCTTTAGCGCATGCTAAAAAAATAATTGACTGATGAAGATCCTTCAGGGGAACCTCAACAGGAGCAGGACAGCTGACGTCCTCCTCAGTCAGTTAACCTCTGAGAAAGGGTCGGATCTGGTGTTCCTTAGTGAACAATACCGGGATCGAGACCCGCAATCCCGGTTCAGTGACCTGCTTGGGACGGCAGCAATTTGGATCCCAGACCTGGGGAAAATTCCAGTTGAGAGCCACGGCAGGATGAATGGCTACGTCTGGATAAGGACCAATGGGGACACGTACATCAGTTGTTATTTTACCCCCAACGAGAGCATACATGCTTTTAAAGAGAAGCTGAGCTCACTAGAGGACGAGATCTCAGGCATGGCTGGTAGGATATTGGCGGTGGGTGACTTCAATGCCAAGGCATCGAGTGGGGGATGCCATCATCGGACAGGAGGGGTAGGCTTACTCTGTACGTAAATTGAGTGTTTCATAGATTGGAAAAGTGTTTAAAAATATGGAGAATTTTGTACGTAAATTGAGATAAAAAGACTACTAGTTCTACTAAGTTTCTTTTATTTTTCCTTTCTCTAACTAATTTGTTTAATTGTACAAGCAATTAGTTCGACAGACGATTTTTTTGAAAATTACATTATTGCTTTTGATCAGCTTCCCACTAGATGTAAGATATTACTAAGAACCCCCCCCCAAACTAACTCTAAAGAAATCTTTTGCTCTAATAAGAAGTGTTTAAAAATATATAACAAAATTCATACAAGTTCCAGTTAAATTGCTAGTTTTAATATGTATGCTAGACCGCTATTCTTACTTTTGTTTCTTACATGTCAATCTGTAAGATAGGTACTTTCTACTTTTACATTTTTAACCGAATACTTACATCTCTACTTTGCAAGCATTGGCAGAATTATGTGTGTAAATTGAGTATGTTTTAGATTAGAAAAGTGAATAAAAATATGCGGAATTTAGTAAGTAAATTGAGATACAACAGTTACTAAATCTCTGGTTAAACACTAACTTTTTTCCTTACTTTAATTATTTTGTTTAATTGTATAAACAATTAGTTCGACAAAAGATATTAATAACTACTTCTTGTACATTGCGTTAGATAAGTTTAAGTTGTACAAAAAAAAAAAAACTTACAGAAGTAACTGACTCATAAATCAATATATTGGATTCTATAAATATAATTGATCGATAAAAAAAAAATAGATTAATCTTAAACAAGAAAAGTGGAGATTTAAGTTTTAATTGTTTACCAAAACCTTACACAGGTAAATGACTCATAAATCAATATACTGAATTGGATATATTTGTCAATAGACTTGATCGATAAAAATAGATTTTATCTTAAATAAGTAAGGTGTATAAGAAGGAGGCATAATTAGTTTTAGTTTATTGTTCAGCAAAAAAAAAAAACTGACTTTAGTATCTATCTTCGGTGGGAAGCGGGGTGAAGTGGTGGGTAAGTGTCTACGGAGGGGGTGGGCGAGAGGGTCGGCCGCCATGTTGTGCAAAAAAGTGGCCTAGAATCGGTCTTTTTTATCTACTGGGATCGATAAACGTTCCAATTCCCAATGCATTCAACCTTACAGTCAGAAATTTTTCAGAAAATCCATAATGCTCCATTTTTCGTATCAAACTTCACTATCCATAATGACTATCCATTTTGTCCATGATCTAGCGAAATCTTGTCTTTCAAATCAGAGCTCTACTATAGCAGCTCAGTTCAACCCTCTAATAGAACAACTTTACTGTTCTACAATACGGTAATCCCGTAAGAAGTTGGAAGAGAAGATGGCCTCGAGATCTACTTGTCAAGATACATAAGTAAAATAATCCATAAGTTTTATGTAATGGAGTGTCACCATTGGGTGCCTTCTTCAATCTAATATCCCGCCATTGTATTAACTATCATTATATTTACTTGTGCAACTATTGTTACAGTTGTAAATTTCAATAAAATAAAAAAATTATTTATTTATTTTATTTTTATTTTTATATTTTGCTTAAGACCGTGGTCTATACAAAGAGGTTTGTACATTATTATTATAACTGAAATTAAACCGAGATACAAGGAAAAATAAGAAGATACACAAAAATAAAGTACAAATTAACAAAAATAGGGTACTTATTAACATACAAGTAAATTCAATATAGAAGAATCAATATAAAAGAAATAATTATGAACCTAGTATTTATGTAAAACAAGAAGAGGTTCATAAATTAAATAAATATTCTAGGTTTCTAAATATAATCATTAAAAAGTAATTTGTTCCTTTCTTTATCGTATCTAGTTATTTAGTAAGTTCCTTATTAATCTAAAATTAAGTTTCTTATTTTACAAGCCCCATCTACAAAAAAATATATATCGTTTAATTTCTTTAAACTTGATACTTGTAGCAAATCCACAAGGGGTTCGCTACGATTTTGAATATAATCCAACAAAAATCTTTCTCTCAGGTTTGCCAGCAGAGGACAGCTTACAAAAAAATGATTTAAGTCATCACTTTCTCCGGAATTACACATTGGACAACTTTGACAACTATCCAGCACATAACTGTTCCCATTGTGAATCAATCTTATTAATTTAATATAGCAGATTCGCAGTTGACATATAATTCGTGTTTTGATAATAGAACATTTAAAATTGCTAGAGGGCTCAACAAAGTCCAGAGAAGATATTTTCCGGTAAAATGGATTATAGTTAAAATTTAATATCCGGGCAACATCTTGTGAGAAAGAGTGATTGGTTAATTTAGAAATCAAATCAGTTTTCATTTTTTTAAAGTCACAATTATTTTGGTTATTCCAAGTATCCTGTTCTCCTATTACTAAAAATAGCTGTTTTACCTGAGAGGCCCAATTAAGTTCTAATGAGTTATGAGGAGAACAATCTATCTCCAGTAATTTATCATAACAAATTTGTTAAATAAAATAAAAAAATTATTTCAAATAATTCGTATTCTAAGCATTTGTTAATTGGGGGCTTCGCGCCTTTCTGTGCAATGGGAACGAAATATAAGTTTGAGTATTTTGAATGTGATATTCTGATCATCACACCGGCAGACAGAGCTCACACACATACACACACACAATTTACTAAAAACATTTCTTTCGATTCAGGTGTTCATCATCACATTATTTCGATTGCAATTCTCAAATTTCGGTGGAAACTCAATTTCGAAAAGGTGACAGGATCGTAATACTTCCTCTTAAAGAATTAAGAAGAAACGAAAAATTTGTTGCAATTTAATTTTTTTATAAAGGCTGGAATGCTTACTATTTTTTAATTGCCGCAACCTCATAGCTGGTGCAAGCAAACATAGTGCAATGCATTTAAAGGTGTTCCTGACATCATATCTCCCACAATACACTCAAGAATTTTCTCGAAAAATGTTTCAAAGAAAAGTCCGTAGAACAAGTTCAAATAAATCGATAGAGCCGTTTTCGAGAATACTGAAAAAAAACTTAAAAATCTGTGCTAGCTACTTACATAAAATAGGTCAGGAAGAACATAAATATGCATGCTACGACGGATAAAATACCAGATGTTATCCAGCATTGCGGATCCATCCACATATTCAACAATCTCTTTTCTGTTTGCCAAATAAAAGAAAAGAGAGCTCTTCTCTGTCTACATATGTACATCGGTTTTTAAACGAAATTAAAATTTGTATATAAAATGTTATTTGTTTGCATAACAATTCAGTTTTTCAAAACAACTACTGTCAGAGGTATAACTAAAGGAAAGCAAAAAAAAGCTTTTAGTAAAAGAGATAGTAAAAATAGAAAAACTGAAAAATCATTTCGTAAAGTCATATTTCCGGTTGATATTACTGGCCTGTCCTCTTGGAGAATCTAGATGAAGTACAACTTTGAACTTTCCGCGATTTTCCGTTTTTGAAGAGAAACTCTACAGTCGACAAAATTATGGCAGTTTCGAGAAGACCGCTAAATTGGTAGTGTATAATTACGAAGTTCATTTTAAAAAATGATGCTACCTACCTTATTTTCACCTCTTTAGACTGCCAATCAACGTGTCGCTCGAAACAAATGAGTATAGCCGCAATTTCCTATAACAAAATATCATAATCATAATTAAAGAAAAATAATTTTGTATTATTCTATACTAGATAAAGAATGGGGTAATTATTACGATAATTTTTAACTCTATACGTTAAATCCCTTGAGAGAGATATTTTTTTCAGCATGTTCTAGCTAATGTGTTTATATGTCAAATATCAATTAGTGCTAAATTAATAAAATTAATAATTTATAGAGTAACATTTGTTTACTGGAGTGCAGTAAAATATTATAATAAAATTGCACTTCAAAAAATATTCAATAATTGCTCTAACATTATAGGAGATGGAAGCAAACATTATATTAAAATGATATTTAAGAGGTGACTCTAGTATCGTTGCTCTAAATATTATTATTATTCCAAGAAAATCAGTGGTTAAAGTTGTAGTTTTAATCACTAGAGATTAAAACAAAATGCTTGGGATTACATAAATTTTAAGGTTTGGCTGAAATTGCTAAAATATATATTGCTAATATTAAAAAAAAGTAGAAGTTCTTAAATTAAACATTTGTTTTAAAATTAACATAACATTAAACTAAATATCAGAAAATATAATATAATTTTGCTTAACTTTAACAACTTTTTTGAAGGTAACATTAATCTTTTCAAGAGAAACATTCTCTCAGTGGTCGCCTTACTTTTTTATCAGTATTTTACATTACTTTTTCATACTCTATAAGAGGAAATATTGCGATCCTATACTTTCTCATACTCCGTAAGAGGAAATATTGTGATCGTATCCAATTTTTGAGATTGAGTTTTCACCGGAAATATTTTGTGGTACACGAAAAATGTTTTTAGTAATATATACATATTCTCCGAATTTCCGTTTCATTTGAATACCGAAGGTTTCGGTCCAAATACAGCATCCCATAGTGCTACTTTATTGAATGTTTTTGCAGTTTCTAGCAATTTTCTCAAAAACATCCAACGGTTTTCTTTAAACTTGCTGTACACCAACTAAACACATAAATGTCTCATTTATTTGAACATTTTATCGAGAAAATAGTTTGATTCTATGGTAACATGTTAAGCTTTCATCTAAAGTAGTTCTTCATTTCCTCCTAAAACTATTATTAAATAATTTGGTATGATTGCTAAACACAGAGGCAGTATTGCCACCTTGACTGACCAACATGTACTCCACCAAATACTTTATATTACTACAACTGAATCAAAATTTGCAGTTTTAAAGAAGTTGTGTCAATTTCATAATTATATTAGGGAAAATTAGAGAAAGTTGTGTCCATTTCATAATTATATTAATTACACTTAGAGAAAGTTGTGTGAATTTCGCAATTATATTAGAGAAAATTAGAGAAAGTTGTGTCCATTTCATAATTATATTAATTACACTTAGAGAAAGTTGTGTGAATTTCGCAATTATATTAGAGAAAATTAGAGAAAGTTGTGTCCATTTCATAATTATATTAATTACACTTAGAGAAAGTTGTGTCCATTTCATAATTATATTAATTACACTTAGAGAAAGTTGTGTGAATTTCACAATTATATTAGAGAAAATTAGAGAAAGTTGTGTCCATTTCATAATTATATTAATTACACTTAGAGAAAGTTGTGTGAATTTCGCAATTATATTAGAGAAAATTAGAGAAAGTTGTGTCAATGCTTCTTCACACTACATATTTTACTACTGGTAAGAACAATATATTGCGACCGTTCCAATTCTCAAAATTGTTGCCGGAGTATTCTTATGTCTCCTGAGTAAAAAAAAAATTTTTTTTAACGAATTACAAACTAAATTTTGTATTTGTGTGGAGTGAAACCCAGGAAGCTGAAACGTGGTATTCCGTTTAGGGACAACAAGTACATGTAACAATAAGGTTACTTCAACATCCAAAATTGCAGTGAAGAGATACTTGAGAGAAATGCTTAACGTTGCTGTTGGTTCACAATCTCCCGAAAAATCAATTTTCCTGAAGAAATTAGAAGAAAATCAACCAGAATTGACTGAATAATTTTTTTCCTAGTTTTCAGACTTTTTTGGAAAATGGTTCCAACGATTTTCTTCAAACATCTTATATATCTAAGCACATGAATTCTATCAATTCTATTTGGGTTGGTTCTATTGGCACTATCTTATGATCAATGTAATCACTTCAATTACTACCTGCCTTGACTAAATAATGAAACCACTGCTTTATAATCATGTTAGAGAAAAGGAGAGAAAACTTTCAATTCAAAGGAAAATTTGTCAATTTTATATTGCAGTATTAATTATATTTAATATTGTGGCATTTTGCAAGTAACATATTGTAGAACTTTTTACAACTATTAACTGCAGCATGAGAAAGGCGCTTGCGCTTGTGTGGGCAAACTTGAACTCCAGTTGTAAATGTGGTAGTTTGCCCTGTTGTCAAATAAATGACTATATTTTATCTTACTTTATATATTAACCAACACAAATAAGTTTTCTAATAAAAGTTGAAACAATACAAAGTTCACCTCCACTTCAATCTTATTTGTGTTCTCTGTATTATAACATTATTATATAAATGAAGAGAGTTTAAATAAATTGTCTTAGAGTAGATTTTAGAGAGTTTCATGAAGTTATTATAAATCGTGAACTGCTATGTTGCCGCGTTACACAACACTTAATTTTAACTTTTAACTGCTATTCCATCCAACTAACAAGCATCGAAAAAGAATTGGAGTGAATTATTCAAACAGTTGGTTTAATATAATTAAGTCTGTACACGTTACAGGGTACACAATCACAGAACGGTAGTGAGGCTGTTCTACTACAGCCGCTCTCCACACAAATAATCAGCCTACTTCTCCTCCTGTAGTTTTATTATTAACATTATTTCAGCAATAAACACTTGTTTAATAATAATTTATCTATAATTTATAATACTTTAAGAACAGCAAGACATGCACACTATTGTAAGGCCGAGCAAATATGGAGCTATCATTCTGTTTAGGTTCTCTTATTTCATTAGTTTGTTAGAATATAATGCAAACATTGCATATAAATATGTAATTCGATTAGCCCTAAAATTAATAATAAGCTAAAATGGATGTAAATAACCTTTAACTGAATAACTAATCTGAAATTAATTTAATTACAAAACATAAAGAGAAACCGAAATTAAAATAAATACCAAACTACATTAGAGAAAATCAGATATTAAATGAGAAAAACCTAACTTACTTCTAATAAATCCCATTGCTCAAAATATGAAAGTACAACAGCTCAACTTAAATTGCTCCATAGCCCAGCGGACCATACATAACGGATTGACAAATTCATTTTCAACTAACACACACAACTAACCGACAATGGCAGCACACTAGCCAATAACTGCCTCAACAACGTTTCTCACACGACTGTCGAGCTTGTTGATCATCGTATCCAGCTCAACTATTGTCGACTCGGCGGTTCCCATTCTATCGTCTCGCGATCTAATAAAGCTCTGGATTATTTTTACTTCATAATATTGCTCTCACTTCACTCCCCTTACACGATCATCAACACCAAACTACCTACTTCTTTCAAATCTAATGACAAAAAACAAAAAATTATCTGCTAGAACAAGTTGTTTGACAAGAAGAAATGGAAAAATTTTGTCCAGCAGTAGAAGTTATTAGATTTTATATCTACCTATATTTATGTTTCATAATCAAGGTTACGGCCCCGCCAACCTAGAAAGCTAAGATTGGCCTCAGGAAGATGAGTGAAGTAGATGTACCTTGAAGAATTGGGGTCAACCTTTTTGTAGTGAGGAGGAAAGAAATATTCTCAAACCAAAGCTTCTCCAAATTCCCTAAGTTGTTAAGAATATTCTGTCTTTATAAGAGCTGAAAACATCCAAACTGGAGCTTGCAAAAATAAAAGGATGCTGATAAGAAACAAGTCCCTATAAGCGATTTACGCCGTCAGGGGTAGATTATTATCGGAAATTTTTAAGTAGCTTAACTGAGAATATAAAAGGAGACCTGGAAGATCAAGGAGTAATAGATGTCAGGGGAATAAAGAGGAGGCAGGATGGGACCCTAGTTCTCTTATTCTCATATTAGATCACCCGAAGCCTTCATATAAGCTGAAGGGGTGTCTCTCACATACCTTGACCAATGTGTTATAAATGTGACTAATGTGTCAGAAGTCGGTCACACAATCATGAAATATAATCAGATGAGATGTGCATATGCGGCAACTCTGTTATAGTGAGAGAACACTATAGTGCCAATAGCTTGTATGAACTCTGAAGGAAATTGCCAGAACTTCAGGGTACCAACATTGGGGAAAAGAAAATTAAGAAAGTTAACATAAGGCATGAGAGTTAACATGAATGTAAAACCTATGGCTCCAATATAATTTCTTTTGTTGAAAGGTTGAAGGAACCATTTCACTGGAATATTTTCCAAACCTGCCTAGGTTCAAGAGCATCAATTGAAGTAGTCGTGAAGCTGGAAGAAATCCCTCACCTCAGCTTTAAGGGGATCTAATTTTAAAGACTGCAAAGATTGAAACCACTAGAAAGACTACAAACCGAAAGATTGGTAACTGAAAGACTATACTACTCCTATTATCAGCAACAGTGACACACTGGTGAGATTTATCACATTTAAAAAAATGACCATCTCGGTAGGAGAGTAAAGATGGTGAGCCCACCAAAATGATGTCTCTAGGAGGAAAGGAACAACATTCATACTGCCACCACTCTACCCAGTAAGAAGTAGGTAAAGAACAAAAAAAAATCCAAGCTAAATCCTCTGGCCGCCGTTCTCATATTAGTAATAGCAGCTGCTGGAAAGCAAATTTTAACCTCAGAATTGGAGGATTGAAACACTTCAGACCGCTCCCTTAGGTAAAGAAAAAGTAGTTGGCCAAAGTGCAAACCCAGAAAAATTTCTGCAACTGATAAAGGTAATCCATCAATTATTAATAATATCAGATGATTTTCTCGTTCAGCATCTATGTAATTACTCTATAGCGTACATCGTATAATGAATACACATATCAACGTCGTAACATTATAAATAACGTGAATTTGATAAATATGTTTGCTTTAGGTTTTAGAAAGATACTGTCATGTTTCACTGTTCAAAGTATTCAATGTATGAGCCTCATTCTCTGAAACATACAGGGTTTTACGAGTAAAATGGATGGGTTACATCTCCTAAATGTAGCGGAACATCTTCCATTTGGAATGTGACTCCAGAAATGAAGATTGCCCGTGGCAATATCGAATCAGCGGATATATCATATACCAGCAAAGTCTTGCAACCTACTCAAAGCCGAAGAGCACTGTGCAATGGCCATTTGTGCACGGATAATATCCCAATCAGGCGGTCACCATCCCAAACGTCCTTGTCATTCTCTACCACTGTAGATTACCTTAGCTAGCATATGTATATCTGTCAAATATACTTTGACGGAAATCATAGATAGGGAGAAACTGCTCTCGCAGGTCCCTGACCCAATGAATTGTTGGGAGATATCAATTGTCACAAAATCTGGTGGTGGTCAGCAAGAAGCGAAGTGCGAGTAGAACTTTTAAGGAGACAATGCTAGATCTCAACTCTTAACAAGACAATGCTAACATGATAAGCCGCAATAGAGCACACTAGGAGGCTTAATTGCCCTGAGCGTGGCAACACTTACCTTTGCAGTTCGCATGGACCTCACTACCTTGGGGTACATATATTATACATACATACATATATTACATATATTATAAAACAGAAATAGTAAGAACACTGGAACAGCATAGACGAAAATTAAAAGAAATTAAACCACTTGTGCAAAGTGCTAAAGTCGAGAATTATTCACTACATGAGTCAGTGATAATCAGAGATCGAGGATTTAAATGAAAGAAGACGTAGGTGTCCTCGAAGCTGAGAAAGGTTAACGATGGCAAATATATACTGGAAGATTGTCAGGCATTACTTACCCAAAGGGATAGTAGACTTCCAGGCACATGATAAACCGCAATACTACAAAAAGTTCTCGATGCATAAGAAGGCTATTTGATTATTTGAAAAGATTAATGCACAAAGTAAAATTTGTAAACAAATAAACTTGGGTGAGGAATATTGAGTATAACAATACATTCACTTAACTTAGATAATTAATTTAGAGGGGAAAAGAATATGGAGCATTTGCCCCATGTGTACAAGTTTAGTATAGGAATATTTATTGCCGAGATGTTAGTGTGAATTATTACGATTAAAGAAAAACACGAAGTTGAGGGATCGAGGACTTCCCCTTTTCTGTAGGGTAAGGTAGAATAAGGCCTTACAAGTAAGAAAGTAAAATGTAAGGTAGTATGTAGATGTAGATTAAGTTAGAATAGGCAGTAAATTAAGTTAACATAAGATATAGGCTGTTAGGTTGGGATGTACATATATTATATTAAGTTAGATATAGGACAGTTTAAGAGTAGAATATAATAGGAAAATTAGCGGAAAAATGTAAAGGGGGAATCGGAATCGGACCTCAGAAGAGGAAAGAAGGACGGACGGAGGTGGGAAGAAGACGGAGCACAAAGAAGGGGAAAATGGCTGCTGTATAACTATGGAGAAGGTTGCGCGAAGCAACAACAATTGAGTTAGTTTTCGGGCCCGAAATGAATAAGTTCTTGTGTGATACCTGTGATTGGCATCGACAAGGAACGGATTTTTCCACCGTTCGGCACTATAGATCATTCTTCTTGCCCTTAAGGGGATTTTGTCGAACGAGGAACTGCCTAGCTAGAGATGGCAATCCAACACGAGGCAATATTAAATAAAAGTAAAGGCAGCCAAAATCCTAGATTCTGCCCTTCAGGTCTATACCTCGAGGAAGATAAGAAAACACCGGCGAAAACATCAGGTTTACAAGTAGTGGAACAGAATTAGAAAGGCGACGAATTAGTTTTCTTTTTTTTTCCTTTCCCTCACAGTCAAGTGACACTCGAAAAATCGACTATACCCCAACTATATATATAAGTTATTTATATGAGTTATAGTTGAAAAATCGACTAAACCTCAATAATATATATTATATATAGTTATTTCTCTTTTTATTTTATTAGTTTTACTCTTTTCTTTTGTATATATTTATAATTATAAGTGTTTAATTTCTTTCGTTGGTTATAGAAGAGATAATTTTTTTTTATACTTTTTTTCCCCCTCTGTTCATAACTTTAAGTATTTGGTTTTTCTTTCTTTTTCTGTTCTATGTAAAGTGTATGTGTAAATTTTTTTTTAGTTTATTGGAAAATTCAGAGGTGAAAACTGTTTTGTTAAACAATCCAGGCCTGTTTGTTTGTCCTCTATCCCTCAAAGGTAAGAGTAAGTTTTAGATAATCAACCAGCACGACGGTAGTGGCCGTGCATGTAGAGATATTAGGCTGATAACTTGTAGATCGCCAGTACGATCCCAGCGAGACCCATTTGCTTTTTCTACCCCTTTTTACTTTCTCTTACTCCTAGTAAGAGGAAGTATTGTAATCGTGTCAAATTTTCGATATCGAGTTTTCACCGAAATATACGTTTTGAGGTCCCTGAGTCCAAAAAAGTGGTTTTTAGCGAATGGTCTGTATGTGTGTGTGTGTGTGTGTGTGTGTGTGGTGTGTGTGTATGTATGTGAACAGCATAGCTCAAAAACGAAAAATCGTAGAAAGTTCAAACTTGATATTACGTTTAGGTATCACCATGGATCTGACGGTGCGTTATGTGTCAATATTCCTCAACCGGAAGTACCACTTTACTAGTTGTTTTTTTTACGTTTTTGCAATTTTCTCAAAAATGGCTCCGAAGATTTTCTTTAAACTTGCTATATCAACTACACATACAAAGAGCTACAACTTTTATTTGAAACATTTCTCCAGGAAAATTCATTTAAGGGCACTTCTGGGGGAGGGGTGGGGTTAGGTTTTCATCTTAACTGCTGTTTCAGTATATTAGACAATTCTGTCATCTAAATAATGTTAATTAGAATTAAATATGTTGTTGAAATTCCGAGTTTGAAAAAAAATAGATAACCGGAAGTGCGTTTTTACTGAAATATAATTTTCAGTTTTCTGGTATTTTCTCGAAAATGGCTCCAACGATTTTCTTTAAACCAGCGTTGTTAACTATACATATAAAGAGCTACAACTTTTATTTGAAACTTTTCCCCTGATAAATTCATTTAAGGGGACTTTTGGGGGAGGGGGGTTATGTTTTTCTTTAAAATGCTATCACAGTTGATTATACAATTCTGTCATCCAAATTGAAATAACTAGAAATTAATATATGACCAAATTCCGAGTTTCAAGGAAATTAGTAAACCGGACAGTTTTAATGGACAGTGTTTTCACTTTTCGACGAATTTCATTAAATTTGGTACACTAACTATAAAATTTGTCAATTATAATTTTGAGTACTGGAGTAAGAGAAAGTTGTGTGAGTGTTTCACACCAGATTTTTTTGAGTTTCGCTCGCCTGTTTTTTTTTCTTTCCTCTTTTTTCTTTTTCTTTGTCCTTATTTATTTTTATTATTTGTTATCTATAATTATTCATATTAATACCATTATTAGTGGTAGCCCTATTACTCGTTCGTAATTCCTGTTTTTTTTTTATTATCAATACTATTATCTTCCCGAAATATTATTGTTATTATCCTAATCCGTTTCCAATTGCCATAATTTTCCCGTCCTTGTTTCCTTCCCTTCTCCCTCCAACTCCCTATAGCAAAGGACCCCCCGTCTTCACTGTACTAACTGAAACGGCACCGCCCTATATTCACAAAGCTTTAACAGAATGTTCAGCTTTTGATCTTTATTGAAAGAAGATTTATTTCAACCCGATTAGATTATAATTCTTTTTAAGATTAGTCTTTTTTAGGGTAACAAGGATCATTTCTATTTGCAGTAATGCACACCCCACTTAGCTCACTTAGCTGTTCATTTTTACTTTTTCATACCGCTGTAAAAGCAAGTATCGCAATCTTTCAAATTTTCGAAATTCAGGTGTCATGGAAATACATGTATTGAGGGCCCTGGATCAGGTAAAAAATTTTTTTTTCAACTAGATTTGTGTGTGTGTATGTGTGTGTGTGTGTGTGTGTGTGTGTGTGTGTGTGTTTGCATATCTCATATGTGGTGCAGCATAACTTAAAAAAGGAAAAACGCATAAAGCTGAAACCTGGCATTTCCTTTAGGTGCTACCACCCGATGCGACTATAGGTTTTGGTTAAAATCAATTGGAATTACCCCTTTAATAAATAGATATATTCAGTTTTTCCATTTTCTGATAATGGCTCCACGATTTTCATTAAACAAGCTAATATCAACTAATCATAAAAAAGCTACAACTTTTATTTGAAAAATTTTTCCGGTAAAATTCATTTAAGGGGTATTGTGGGGGGGGGGGATGTAAAGTGCTATTTCAGTAAATTAGGCCATTCTATCGTATATATAATATTAATGAGTATTTAATATGACCAAAATTCCGAGTCTGAGGCAAATCGGTTTATTGTTCCAGTTTTACATTATATTTGGGATGCACATCAATAAATATACATTATATTTGGGATGCACATCAATAAATATACATTATATTTGGGATGCACATATATGTGTATATACATTTTCAGTTACTTGTGCAAATTGTAACTCGTGTAAATAAATGGAAACTATGTAAATTGCAGTCAGAGAATGATCTTTTCACACCAGAATTTTTTTTTTTTACAAACCAAATCGGTACACTTACAGCACTGCATTCTTTACGGTTACAATCAGTGAAAGGTAATGAACACTGAATGGTGTATAGTACTGAATTGCCAGATTAAAAAAATGAACTCCGCCCAATCTCCCAAGATCATATTCAAATTCGGAGTCAAAATCATCTTCAAGAATTTTCAAGAAAATCTCCAAAATCAGTGTCTAAAAAATAAACAAAATAAGCAAAAGTTCTGAACAGCATAGATCAAGAGGCTACTTCCAGCTATCGTTACTGTAACCGGTCGGCGCTCGTCTATCTGTACTTTTACTATCTCTCATTAATCAATCAAATTGCAAAGTCTAAATTATGAGTAAAAGCAAAGTATGAGTAGTGTGCCTTCATTTCAATATCACTATCAAATACCAACTATTACAAAGATCATACATGATATTCTGTTTAGGCACTTTAATACATTTAACAGTAAGTTGCGATCAAGATCCAAAAAAATTATTCGCTTCTTCTCATTATTCTTCTGCTTGTGTCTCTCAGCGTTGTGGAGCCTCGACCCAAACGAGCTACTTCTCTCTATCTGTCACCAGGACTTTCATTTCATCTGCCTGGCTTTCATTACATCCCCTTATTTTTTCAACTTTCTCTCTCTAGGAGACTATAAACTGCCTCTACGCCCCTTTCCCTGAAGGTCGAGCTTCCACAAATATCCTCAGTGCATGCATTCTTGATTCCTGCTATCGTAACTACGTTTTTTCTAGGGGAACTTCTTTGAAGCTCCTCTCTGATCATTTCATTTCGCACACAATCCGTTCTAACTTTGCCAGCCACCCAGCGCAGATATTTCACTTTTGCAATCGTCTGTACAATTACAAGCAAATTATGTATGGAACACTCACACTACTTTTTTTTGCTGTTGCTAATACAATTATGTATATAAAAAAAATGTTTCATCTTGTTGCATTGGTTAACACCTCTTTTCCACTTTTCTCTCCGTTAAAATAAAATTTGTCAATAGATGTTTAATAAGTGAAGTAAGAAAGTCTCACACCACAGTTTTATGAATGGAGTGATTTGTCTAATTAATCAACTTTTCCTTACTGTTATCCTTAAAAATGCGCCTCATTTTTTTACTTTCTCTAAGTGCTGTTTAGGAAATATTGTAATTGCGTCAAATGTTCGTTATCGACTTTTTACCGGAAATACACGTTATGACGTCCTCTGAGTAAAAAGAAATGGTTTTTAGAAAAAGTTGTGTGTGTGTATGTATGTATGTATGTGTGTGCACGTGAACAACATAGATCAAAAGCAAAAAATCGCGGAAAGTACAAACTTGATATTCCGACAGTAAGTATTGAGACCTTGGGATCCGACAGTAAGTTGTCTGTCAAAATTCCTCAATCGGAAGTACTACATTCTGAATGAATTTTTCAGTTTTTTGGCGATTTTATCAAAAAAGACACCAAGATTTTCTTAAACTAAGTATACTAACCACACATACAAAGAGATACAACTTTTATGAAAATTTCTCTAGGAAACTTCATTTAAGGGGCTTTTTAGGATACGAGTGGGGTAATGTTTTCCTCTACAGTGCGTATTATGTAATAACATTAATTAGAATTGAATATGTTGTCAAAATTCTGAGTTTGTTGAAAACTGCTTAACCGAAAGTGCGTTTTTACTGAAGTTATTCGGTTTTCTCAATGTTATCCATACAAAAGTCCGACAATTTAATCTGTTACAACTATGAATACAGAGCCAATCAGTTTACTGGGATTTTTTTCCGAGAAAGTTTACATAAAGAAGTTTCGGTGGAGGGGGAGTGGCATGGTTTCCTCAAAAGAGACATTTTAGTAAGTTAGGATTCTTCAATGATAGAAAATTGAAAACAAGCAAACATTTAGAAAAATTTGAAGAGTCGTGTGAGTGTTTCACATCAGATTTTTCTCGCAATTATTTGGATATTCATTTGTTAAACGTTTTTAAAATCTATAGTTTTATAATAGATTTGCATAATTATATAAATATACCATGTGAGAATATATATATTTTTTTTTACGCCTATGTCATAGCACTTTCTCAATATTCAACGTCTCGCTGCCCTTTGTGAGAATATGGCAATATCACTCATTGTTAGCGTTCTTTAGGTACATGAAAATTTGATATCAAACGAAAATTCAATTTCATGGATGTACACTATCGCAGTTTTCCTTCTCTCTTAGTAACTATTGAGAGAAGGTAATAAAAATTGATTTGCAGGGTGAAGCCAGAGCAGCAATGTAGTTAAGGGAATAGTTTGTGGGATCAACACAAGGGTGCTCCCTTGTTGCAGTACTTTAATTTTACTTGTTAATATAGTACATATAAGAAACACAGTCACTATTTCTAATAGCTCACAGAGCACCACTGCAAACTGTACAACTAAAACACGCAAGGTCATCTAATATTTATAATATTTCACTATTTGCATACATTTCATTTACTTTATACATTTATATCGTGTATAACCTCTCATAAAGATACATAAATAATAAGTTATATTTATATGTAAAGTTGTGAATTTGTATTTGATCTATTAAAATAAAAGCCATGGGTACATATTGCGAGGGTTACCTTGCGGAGGTCAAGGAGTATCTATGAAAGGTGGGTCGTAGGTTCGCGTACCAATTACTAGATGCATAGATTTTCATTAGAAAACATGAAGGATTCCGAACCAGAGTAGAATGAACACAAACGATAATGCTAGTAAAGGAAATTAACACATACTTTCTGTTAATGCGGTAAGCGCTAGTATTGGGACGATGTTAAGTTTCTGTTAGTGCGGTAAGAGCTAGTATTGGGACGATGTTAATTTTCCAAATTGAGTTTTCACCACAAATACATTTTGAGGTCCTGTAAACACGATGAAAATGTTTTTAGAGAATGGTCTGTATGTGTGCGCGTCCAAGCTTGACATTTTATTTAGGCAAACCGACACTTAGTTCAGTCAAACACCTGAACGCAAGTGCTACTTTATTGTATGGATTTTTCAGTTTTTCGTGATTTAGTCGAAAATAGCACACATGATTATCTTTAATTGATGTAGTTGGTCAGTTGGAAAGCATAGAGATATTTTCCGTGATAACGTGCTCATTCTGTGGGCATCTACCAGCTTCGGGCGTTCATCCATCATTATTATCAGATTATTATCCACCATTATTATCAGTTTGGAAACATGGAGTTCCACAGAGCAAAATCATGTACACATTCAGACTGGATAAGCTGATCCGTACAAGTCTTTGTTATCACACTGCTTATTAGGACATCTGGTGTGGAATATTTACTGGGAATTATTCCAGTTGCTAAAGATTGGGATTCAGGTGGACAGGGTAATAAGAATAAGCTCAGAAATTTTCTTTTGAACTGTACATTTATTTCCGTCACTACATGTAAATTACAGTGATAACCCGATTTCTGGTCTTCAGCGGGCAACGTTGTTGTTGTGCAACGCACTGGTAATGGCCTGGATATTGAAATAGATCACATGCAAAACCTAGGTACTGGCGTCTGAAGCTATGGAGGCGAGAACAAGCGCTTCGATCCAGCTTCTAATCAATGGAGGACAAGCTCTAAACAAAGAATAGAGCAATGTTAATAAAAGAAAATACACCTTTTTGAATCACTACAAAAAAAATAATGTATTTAAACTGCCACAATGTCTTGTGATAAGTAACAGCTCCAATTAAGGATCATATGATAAAATTCTACACCCTTGAAATAGGTGCTGGCAGAAGTTAATGTAGCACATGCAAAAAGAGTTTAGTTAACCAAAAGATATACCTGGACGTGAAGATTCCCAGTGCACGAAAAGTGAGATAAAAGTGTAATATCTGACTGGCCACACTGTCATTCAGTGTGTCAAGGCGGTGTCATTCAGCTATTAAATTCAACTGGTACTAGTTCCTTAAATGAGTTAATATAAGACATTAAATAATGAATCACACTGCACTTGAAGTTGTCAGTGATGCAAATTGGATCCTTCCAATTGAGTTGATGATTACAATAATGTATGCAATATTGTAAAATGCTTCTTTAAAGTTGCCAAGCCCTCAGCTAGTGAAG
Organism: Triatoma infestans; assembly: GCA_011037195.1. NCBI lineage: Eukaryota > Metazoa > Arthropoda > Insecta > Hemiptera > Reduviidae > Triatoma > Triatoma infestans. The sequence continues at coordinate 68,217 of JAAEAF010014340.1, forward strand.
CAAGAATGTTCAAGTAGATACTGGCAATAATAATAATAGAGGAAATTAGGATGGAAAAGGACCAAATAACTGTTCTTATTACCAGCCTTGGCGTCCCAATCGATAAAAAATTAATTGCGAAGTTGCATAACCCCTCTTGAAGGTGCTTGTGACGAGATGTCTTCAATAAAATTAGATTCAGTTCCAAGAATTAGTTGCTTGGAGCTGCAATAAAGTTTAGTTCCGGTTTAAGAAACATGTGCTGTAGTGTTCAAGATGGCGTCAGTGGCCAGGAGCAAAAACAACTAGTACAGTTAGCCTTGGCGTTTTAAACAGAACTGAACTCAATGAGAGTACGTGCAGCCCTATTAAGCACTGCTTACTAGATCAGACATGTTAGACAACATGATCTATGCAGTATTGTGCAAGCCACTGATTGTAATGTAGTATAAAACGAATAAAAAAAAATAGCATGTATTCTCATATAAATAGAATATTAAGAAATACGACTGGATCAACCGTGTGACCAGTTAGATTTCAAACACAGTAAGGGGGGGTCCCACAACTAATTGTCTCCGCCGTTATCAATTCGCGTAGAAATACGCGACATGTGATGATAGGCGAATGCTCTAAACCTAGTTTCTGGTTGATTCCCAGACCATTAACGCTCTCTCAGTAACCCAAACAGAGAGTGACTTGGTTCTTGTTTGTAGGAGAAACTAACCCACTCGGAAGAAACAGCACTTCATTATAATGCAATTGATACTCAGCTCCAAAATAAGTGTGTAAGAAAACGAGAGAGCTGACTTATTAGCGAAAACCGGCGCCAACCTACCCCAATCTCCCATAAAGGTTTATGTAAAGAAGGCACCTCTCGAAGGAGCATTGACGGGGGAGTACGATGTTGGCTGAAAGACCATTATTCCAATGCACTCTTAGGCACGATGGTCGAGACTACCTACCAGACAGAGGGTAGGAAATGTTTTTAGTGGTTTTTGACCTGTTGACTGATGAACTACCACTTTCATTCAAAAATTTTTTTTTAATTGACTTTAGATAGTTTAGCGGAGTTATTTGGATTAAATTCCAAATATATGGGGGGAGGGTTGGTTCAATGTTACTGGGGCGCTCTTCACTTTCCTACCTGCTTGGGTTACTGAGAGAGCGTTAATGGTCTGGGAATCAACCAAAAACTAGGTTTAGAGCATTCGCCTATCATCACATGTCGCGTATTTCGGATTTGTCCTCCCTATCACCCCATTTATGTGAAGGATAAATGAGCAAAAGTTTAAATTTAAAGAAAATTAGTCATTTTATATTTAACTGTATTAAGAGGAGGAGTTGAGAGAAAGTCGGCCAGTGTTTCACACCAGATTATTTTTTTCTCTTCTTTTGAGGTGATGTGATGTTTCAGCATTTGTGTGAGATTGTGTTTTGAGAACTGCACTTTGGCATTGCAATGTGGTTGGCGTTTAGTTCTGTTTGGGGATTGGATCTTGCATTGTTTGGTGTACAGTTTGCCAAGTTTGTTGGTGATAGTGAAGCCAGTATCAACATTAGAAATGTTTTTTTAGTGATTTGTTGGCTGTTTGTATCAGTTGATGTGTGGGGATGTGTGGTATGAGAGATCTGTGGGTTGATCTATTATTACATATTATTATTATTATAGGAGTTAGGGGAGAGGAAGGTATGAGCAACGGTGTTGCTAGTAGGACTTATTTATTATACTGTTGATGATGATGGTGTGTGTGTGTGGGGGGGGGGGTAATCATGGAGGAAAGGATTTTTTAAAATCCATAAAGTGGTACTTCCGGTTTACCGACTTACTTCAAACACGAAATTTTGTAACATTATGCAATAATATGGAGAGTCATATACAATATAAAGAAATGGCAAAATATATTATTTTGACGAAAAAAGTTTACATACTATTACACATACGTACTATTACATACTATTACTATTACATACTAGTTTAATACATACTATATCTTCACATATGTTAGAGGTATATTTACAGGCAACCGTACGGTGAGAAGTGCAGTAAGGGAAAGTAGAATCATTGTTTCATGAGTTGACTTTCTCTTGCCTGAAGGTGGAAGTATTGTGGGCCTTTTAAATGTTCCAAATTGACTTTTCACCATACGTGTTCTGAGGAGCTCTGGGAACGATAGAATGTTTATAGCAAAATGTCTTTATGTCACTGAGTGTGAGTGAGAGCAAAATATATCGAGAACGAAAAATCGCCGAAAGGACAAACTTGGTATCCGAAACGAACATGAGTTGTGCACAGTCTGTCAAGACGTTCACATCCAGTGAGTTTTCAAAGTTATTTTGGGAAGGTTTTTAAGTTGGAATCTCTCAAAAATTGGTGAAACTTCTTTGAAGTGTCCTTGCTTGCATTATTTGTATTACTGAGCTCAATATTACTGAAGAGAAATGTGAATTTTTTGAATAAATGTTCAAAGACAGCGACAGAGAGAGGTTATAGAAGGTTATAATTAATACTAACTAGAACTTATAATTGGTTATAATAAAATCACAGATGGTGCTGATTTTCTTCATAGTATGCTGTACTGTAAGATTTGTCATACAAATGCTCTCTGTGGATCTGTCAAATTTAAATGGCAAATCAGTGGCTCGCAGGATGTCAATGGCGGAGGGTCTCTGCGCCAGCATACAATATTAAATGTTTCAAAACAGTACAAGGGAAGGATTAACTCAGTGGTAGCGCGTTGGACTCTCATGCAGAGGTCCCGGGTTCGAGCCCAGTTACCCGAGATATTTTCTTCCTAGGAGTCTCTACAGTCAGTTCAGTGATGGACAGTGTTGTCTGTAGCGAGAGAACAGTAAACATTTCTTGACTATCAATACTATTCTTAGTCTGTTCGTATTCAATCGTCTTTGTTTTGCTGTCTGGTATTGCTTATTGAGGAGCTTATCAAGATGATATATATTAGATCGGCTCGATTGTAATACTTGCCAAGAAACTTTAAATGAAGTTCTTTCACAACTGGAGAAATATAACGTTAAAATCATTCTCGAAAAGAGTGAATTTTTTGTAAGTTCTTTAGAAATCCTCGGTTATGTCCTCAGCATAAAGGTAAAAGTCCGTCAAAATCAAAAATTGAAAATTTTTTAAAGGTTCCGAGTCCACAAAATGTCACACAACTGAAATCATATTTAGGCTTATTTAACTTTTATAGGAAATTTATCAAAATGATACCTGATATTCTCTACAAACTCTACCAAGTGGTCCTGGTCACAGAAATGTGAGCAAGCTTTTGCTCAAAAACAAATAATCGAAAACATGTCATTTTTTATCAAAAACAAATCATTAATCACTGAAAAGTCCTTATTGGTTTTGTTCGATCCCATAAAACCTCTAGTTCTTACTTGTGACAGTAGTTCTTACGGCTAGGCGCTGTTCTCGAGACGTTATCGATGGCTGTGAGAGGTCAATCGCATTCAAATCTGTCATTCTTTCTCTAGCTCAGCGAAACTATAGTCAGTTGCATAGAGAGCATTAAATACTGTATTCAGTGTCATAAAATTCCATACTTATTGAGAGGTAATCATTTCACAATAATAACTGATCACAAGCCTTTAAAGCCAATATTTTCTGAGAAAAAAGATCCTTCAAATGGCTGCAGCAAGGTCGTTACGTAAGTCGCTTATACTTTCCGCCTATAATTACACACAATTCAGTACCGGAAAGGTGTTAATTTTCCAAATGCTGAGTGTATATAAAGGCTACCTGTTAATATTTTGATTGGAAACGCTGATAAGGTGTTTCCGAAGATTGTAACTTTATATATTTAGCGAAACCATTGTTCCCTACCAGGAAGTAGATGAGCAATCTGTCAACGACAGCGTTTTATTTAATAGGTCATCGAAATTGTCGAATCAGGAAAATTGTATAAATTAAATTCGAATTTAGAATTGAATAATTTCTATTCAAGAGGATTTGAAGCCAAAACTCCTCTCAGTTATTCATGCTGATTATGTCGGGATCACTAGATCAAAGTAATTGGCCAGGTCATAGTCAGTCAGTTGGTTTAATATTATGGACGATGATATCAAACATAAAGTAAGAACTTGTAAGATCTGTCAGCCAACCTAAAACAGAAATTCTGTATAGTTTAAGTTTTGGCCAAATTCTAATTCTTCTTTGAAACGTGTGATTCACTAGAAACTCATAAAGTGAAGATGTTACTATTAACTGATGGTTACTCCCAATGGGTGAGTGTTACATTTTAAAAAATAATACAAATTTAAATAGTGTTCTTTCTACATTAAACGATTGTTTTGCTAGATTCTCTATAACGTGTTGAAATATTTTTACTTTTTTGAGATGTATTTATGCGTCGTAAGTGGCGCGCTTGATACAAAACATGAATAAAATAGTGGGGCAGGTTAGTTGTTTACATTGTGTATGATGGTTATGTCTACAGTTGATTTTACTGTAAATTCTGAGAAAATAAAGTGATTTTTAGTTTTTTGTATTAATTAATTAAACTTTCTACAACCGGATATGTTGGTGACTGATAATGGACCTCCATTTAACGCTAAAGCTTTTCGAGACTATTGTAATCATCGTCAAATTAAGTTAATTCAATAGCACCATACAATCCAAGGTTCAACGGTTTGGTAGAGAGAGAAGTTCAGTCAGTAAAAAAAATTATACTAAAGTGCGCCCTAGCAAATAATAATGTATATTTGTCAGAACCTCTGAAACAGTGCTTGTTTTCAAAATGTACACGATCTAGTGTAACCGGAGTCTCACCAATGTCTCCAATGTTAAACTTCAAACCAAAAAAGTCTAATTTCAATTTCTAATCCAAAGAGTACTTATAACCATTAACAGCATCAGAAAAAGTCAAATAAAAAAGTAAGATTTCAGGTGAAGGCCAGTAATTTTAAAACTTTTGAGTTGAACGGTAGGGGCTTGTACGTTTAAATATGAAAGTTCCACTTAAATGTACGCTTAGTACGATATTTTAAAGAATAGGTAATGTTATATATTTAGTCAAATTCTGAAATGGTGAAATTATTTATTTATTTATTTATTTGTACATCTGTTTTGGCCCGAAGGCATACTGAGGGAGTTGACGTTAAACACCAATGTCACAGACATGTTACAATGATAAGTAATTAAAAATAGAAAATGAAAGTTTCCTAATAAAAGTACTTAAAATATAAAAAACTACAATCACATTACAAAACCACTCTAAACTATCTAAAATCAGGAAATTAATCACTAGTAGGTATTCATCCCAAATTATTAAAAACATTTATACAATTAGGAAGATAAAAAAGCTAAAAAAGAATTCATCAAGCTAAAATAATTAAAATTATAAAATTAACATAACATGTAGCCTCAAAAGCAATTTCATCTTTTTTTTTCCTTTCTTCAATCAACAGAAAAACAGCCAAAAAGCCAGGAACCCGGAATATTAACCATATTCTAACAACAAGAAGCAGAAACTCTACAAGATAACCCGCCCAAACATGATCAAGCAAAGCAAACAATACATTTATATGTATACTGAAGAAGATTTAATTAAATTATACAAAAAAGACCAAGGTTGGGAATCAAACATCACGTTGGAAATAATAGTCTTGTAATCAAGGAATTTACACAAAACAAATATATATTGTCCACCTTGCCCGACTGGTCTGGAACTGATAAATCCATTATTTTAACAAATTTTTCAAAACTAGTAACCGGAAATGAATAGTATGAAGCTAAGAACTTGTTTCTATAAAATGAAAATGCAGGGCAGGACACAAGAAAATATAAAATATCATCCGGAACACTGAAAGTACACAAATGGCAGTTAGAATCAAATTTGAAAGAGTTTCTGTTTAAATAATGATTTCAGATTTTCTTATTGGAGAGTCTCAACTGCGCAGTCAGTCTGAGTTTATTAATATGTAGAGATGGTAATATGATGTATGATTCTCCCAGAGAAAAACTGCTTATACATCTGTAATGGAGATTGTAACGTGAGTTGATAACAGATTCAACGTCCTGACTAATTAATTTGTTTCTGAATAAATCAAGTAAACCTCTATAAGACTCCTTGACAGTTTGAAAAGACTGAGCCTGCCAAATATCCTCTGCCCCAACTAAGAATAAATAATTTTTTAACGAACTTATCCAATTATATGGAAGAACACAATTGTTACTATGCTCCAAGAGCTCAAGTAGCAAATCTTAGGAAGCTTGATGCTCCGGCATTTTAAGCAAGTGCATCCAATATCCCAACACCCTTTTAAAAATCCTAAATCTAGTATGAATTCTGCCACTTTCCAATCGGACAAAACATCGGGAGTGGTTTTGGGCAGATGAAGCAGTAATTTGTAAAATCTTACCTGCGCTCTCAAGAATGTCACTATAATTACATCTCCACTTCCACGAGTAAAGTAACGTACTTTCAGAAATGGAATCATACAGTTTACATTTAGTATTCCAGCTGTCGCTCTTGCAAGATTTCAGAAGCGAAAAAACAGCCAATTGGCTGAAGCACATTTGGCCAGAAAGTGATTACTGGCTTGATAAAACTTAGCAAAAGCAGAGTACGGGACACTCAGATATTGAAATTTACTGTACTTAATCGCTTGCCCGTCATATTTTAGCTGAGTTTTCTCGGTAACGGTACCTATATTAATGATTTCTCTTGGCAGTATTCCTGAAAATATTCAAATTCTTCTGCCCCGCCATTCTTGTGGAGGAAAGAATTACAGTATCATCCGCATGCAGCAGGAGGTGCAACTCATGTTCTTTATACATGGGAATGCCAGTAAAAAGCAGTAAAAAGAATTTCACATCTGAGAGGTATAGGGAGAAGAGCAGCGGGCTTAAAAGACCTCGTCCTGAAGGATACATTCGGTGATCGGTATTTCCCCGGAAAAAGAGGAACCGGTTGAGATAAGCATAGCCGCGTTATCATATACGTTCTTATTAAGATTTATAAATTTACAACTCAACCATAACTGGAAAAGTCTGACCATAATTTAGAGTGATTTGTGGAATCGAAGGCCCTTTTGAAATCTATAAAAACTGCATAAATTTTCCTTTTCTTAAGCCTAAGATAACTATTAATAGTGTTCGAAAGGATGCCCTGCAGCCTTTTCCCCTTCTAAAACCTATTTGCTCTTCAGGGATAAGGTTATTACGATCGGCCTACTCATAAAGCCTGTTGTATAATCTATTTGTAAATAATTTTGTCAAGCTATTAAAGATAGCAATATCCCTATAATTGTAGGGAACAAGAGCGTCCCCCTTTACGTAAATTAATCGCATTTTGGTCAATGACCAAACTTTTGGTAACGTACTTGAATGGAAGATCATGTTAAACAATCTTAGGAGATAATCCAGTGAGGGTTCAAAGAATGGAAACATTTATTGGGCAACAGATCGGGTCCCACGGATTTATTTAATTTACTTTTTTGTGTGCATTTTTCTAATTCGTTTAAGGTAAAATCTCCATCCATAGTAGGGTCAAAATTCCCAGTGAAGGTTATCTCATCAAAATTCCTAGCGAGTAGGATCACACTATAAAACTTCTCCCAGTCCTGCAAGAAATGTAACTGCAAGAACGAGATTGGGGCCTAAATTTGTTGACAGCAGACCAAAAATTAGTAGGATTTTTAACATTCTCAAGTGAAGCTATAATATGCTCAGAATGCTTCTCTTTGGCAGACTGAAAAGCCATTTTATATTCTTTTTTGAATTTACAGTAATCAGAGAGGGCTTCGTTGTTAAAGGCTCAAATTAAAAAAGTTCATATAACTCAATTGAAAGCCAGTAGTCTTTGCGATGAAGATCAGTTTGAAAAAGATAATAGTATGAATTGGTTTCCTATTCATTCAAGTACCAGCAGCCATAATGATGATAGTATGTGCGGGTATCCTACTCCCTCTATTTCTACCCGCCGTGAACACATGAGTTATAATGAAATGCCGTCCAAATCATGCAAGACCTGCTAAAGCCAAAGATCTACTGCAAGGTTCTCTCCTAGTCAATTTGAAAATGTGACCTTTGTAAATGGTATCCTGTCACTGTGAATATTTTAAGTTAATGTTATATGCAGCCCTAATATTGTAGATTGATATGTTACTCTTATTGTATAAAAATAATATTTCAAAATTAAATGGTGAATGATGATGTACATGTCGATCGAGCTCAATAGCTTCATCAACATACATAGATTTATGCAGCTATGAGACGGAAGCGTCGGGCAGTCAAGTCCAAGCGGCAGGCTAGACAGAGTTAAGTTACAGTCAAATTAAGTCTATCTAAAACATAAGTTCTGTATATATGTAAATATAGAATAAAGGTGTATTTTTATACAAAGTCAGTGTTCAGTTTACCCATTGAGTCACAACACCATGCACCGACATATCATTAGGTTAATAAATTTATATTCATATTAAAATTTATATTCCCTACTCAATCCACTAAAGTGATATTTAGAGGAAACCCTACCCAGAACCCTCCATTCATCGGAAAATGGTTCAAATAAAAGTGATAGACCTTTCATATAATTATAAAAATCCAATGATTTTCTTTGTAAACACCTATTATCTGTAATTAACACTATGATGACTTTAGCCATAAACTTCGCACAAAGTTGTAATGTTGCTCTATTTTGTTTTCTATATTATGTAAAAGTTGAGCCAGCTCACGAATCAGCCATAGTTCAGGTGACTTTGTAGAAGGATGGCTGTATGTGGTGCAACGTGTCAGCCGCTGATCCTGTCACTTTACCACCCTATACGTTCTTACTTGGTCCCAACAACTATGTTCAATATATTGGATCAACAATCTCCATCCTGTATCGGTGAAGTTAAGCCCGCCAGCTACTTAGTAACAACAAAGCAGCACGTTCTCAAAGAGGTTGGGGAGGACAATGTGTGTGCGCGTCTTTTTTGGGAGTGTACTATTACAGATGGTTATGATATTCCTTGGCGACGGTAGTGGAAGCCATGCTCCCTACTCTCTCTGCCACTCTTACTACCAACTTGATCATATCAAACATCCGCATCGGAATGCTGGTCTTAGTTCAATCTTCACCCTACTTCCATTATCACCCACTGATAATAACCTCAATACCCTCATAGCCATCGTGATATATAAAATGCATTATAAAATATGGCCACCAATAAAACTTTTTTTTTTAATAAATTGAGAATAAAAACAATCTGTGCAACACTTCTCTTGCAATTGTAACTGAAGCAATTCATTCAAACCTTAACTTCCTAAAAAATTAGTTGCCCGTAAAATTACATATAAATATAGTTGTGAGGACGCTTTATTTTACTTGTTGGTTGTCAGGTAACAGCATGTTCCCTAGCCTACAAGCATCGCCAGATCTATTCCTAACAAAACAGGTTTAGAATTAAAACCTAAAATAAATTTTTCGAAAAGAAATTATTAGTAAGTTTATAAATAGTTGGCACTTCAATTTTAAAAAACATAGTTGGAGCTGATTCTAAGAAAATTCTAAAATTCTCGGAAAATTTATCTTGTAAAGCCGCAGTTCCGGTTATCTGACTTTCTTCAAACTTGAAATTCTAGCAATCATTCAATTTATAAATATTATAAAGTTGGTAGAATGGCAAATTGTATTTTTGTGACAAGCCAGAGGAAAGTTCAATGATGCAGCTCGATCAAAAAAATTAATTTTCCTAGAAATATGTTTTAATAGGGAAGAGGCTAATTCAGTGGTTGCGCGCTGGAGTACAAAGCGGAAGACCCGGGTTCGAGTCTAGCAAGACTGCCTTCAGATTTTCTCTTCCTAGGCGCCTCTTATAGCTCACTCACCGGTGATGGAGTGATGGATGGACTGTAACGAGGGAACACTGTCCGGAAGCCGATAGTGCACTGAGAAGGGTAGGCGCTCACAGGGGCTTTGGATAGCATAGAACAGGGTCCCTCGCTACAATAAAATAAAATAATATGTTTTAATAAAAGTGAAAGGCCTATATGGGTGTAGTTAATTTGCGACGGTTAATGAAAATCAATGCCTGAAACCCATCGGAAACTGAAAGAACCAGTCCAATTAAGATCCATTCCGGATGGCGAAATTCGACATAATTTTACACATACCCATTCGCTAAAATATTTTTCACACAGGTCAGGTAAATTTAAGATACGAATTTCCGGTGAAAACTCAATTTACACGATTGCAAAACTGTAACCATGGCAGTAATTCTCCTTAACTTATTCTCTCTCTCTACTGAGATTTAGGATGCAGCAGCTTACTAGGCCCTACAGGAACAGCTTGGATTGCCATTGCCTCGCAACACTTACAGAGCATGCCTTCTGATGAGCCAGATTTTAATGACCTCACATGCAGACAGAACTGGTGAAAGAGCTCTTTATCTGTATTGTGTCCCCCATGTACTCTATCACACTATTTACAATTGGAGCATTTTTTGAGGGCGTGAGGGGAGACCGCCCCTCAGTTTAGAGAAGTGTTGCATCATCTTCACCTGACTTTCAAATTCGACTTTACTAAAATTCTTTGAAATTATCGTTTTAATATTAAAACTAATATTATTTCGAAAAATAGTTCTTCAGTATAAACATCTTAATGGCAGAAAAGGTTAACGCATACACCAATTGAATAGATTAATCAAATTTTAATTGATTTTATTTTGAAGAGCAAGGTTTAGTTGAATATTTGGGATTTTGCCAGTCTTATTATATTCGGGCCGGACCCGGAAAAACTCAGGCTAAATAAAAAAAATGCCTGCATATATCCAAATACATGGAGAATTATATTAATTTATTAGTTTATTTCCCTACTTAAATTGCAGTAAAATTAGCCTGTATTGCTGTAAGTAATAATAGCAACAAAAGGATATAGTATGAATATCAGTGAAAGAGAAGACCTTGTTTGTTCCATACTAAAATTTACCCAGATATCAAATTTTAGTTTTACAAATAAAAACATAAATTTAAATAAATATATTATTCTAAATCTCTCCCTTCTAGGAATTATTACACACTTGAATTCAGTTAATGCACCACCGGTGGGCGGTAAGAAAATGTTCTATCAACAGGGGTAAAAAAAATAGACGATAGATACTAAAAGGTTAACGACCTCTGCTCTACACGAACGTTATGAACCGAACTCTGACAATGAACGAATGATTTGACAGACAAAATCCCAGGTATAGTCTGAGACTGACTAAGGTTTTGGACAAAATCGGTCAACTGGAAATAACACTTTACTGAATGGATTTTTCAGTTTTTTGCGATTTTATTAAACATAGCATCAACGATTTTCTTTAAACTTGTCATATCAACTACACACATAAAGAGCTACAACTTTTATTTGATAAATTTTTCCAATAAATTCATTTAAGAGGGGTTTTGAGAGAAAAGTGAGGTTATTATAACTTTTATTTATCATTCTATCAACTAAATAATTTTAATTAGGATTAAATATTGTGACGTTATTCCACATGAAATATGGCGGAAGAGTGATTGAAACGGGGGTCATGTAAAAGGTCGACTTGAGTAGTCTGATACTTGAAAAAACACTATTCTTTCCCAAGATTTTGATAGAGCACAGAAGATAAAAATTGGGTGGTAGTCACTTAGTGAGGAGGGATTTTTTAATTTATGAATGGGTTTGATAAGAGATTTTTTTCCAGAGAGAAGGTTAGCAAGAACAGGAAAAGGAATGATTTTAAAATCTAGGACATAAGAAATAATTCACGGTAAGGATTTTTTGGTAATAGAAATAGGTAATTCGTTAGTTCCTCTAGCATCAGATTTAGCCAGGAGGATACTGTTTAAAACAGTATCAAGAGTGATGTGCTTAAATAGAATTTATTTTCATCAAAACTTTCAAATTGTCAGGATAGTGATTCAGCTCTGAATGGAGAGTATTAATTACATTAGAGACAGAAGAGAAGTAATTATTTAATTGATCTGGGGTGAATGGATTTTTAAAAGAAAGTATAGATTTCACAAGATCAAGAGTTTTTAATTACTTCCAAAGAGATTTGGAACTTACTAATACTAATTTTATTGGAATAACATTTCCTCTTAGAGGACTTTATCAGAGACGGAACTTGATTTCTAATCACTTTATATTTTATGTTTATTATAGACTGTAATGGATAAATGCTTTGCGCAGTTTGTCTTTTTCCTCATAAGACTGCGAATTTCATTAATTAACCAAGGAGCAGACGACCTGTTAGTACGAAACAGGAAGCGAAATGATTTAAAGCTTGTTACAAGTTGCTGCTTAATATTTTATTATTTTTTTGATCAATCGAAGAGGTTTCCAATAAATGGAACCAATCCAACATTTCTAAATATTTCAAAAAAGTCTCATCATCAATTTGCTTATAATTTCTGTAATTAAAACAGAAGGTGTATAGGTTGGAAGATGAACTAAGTAGGAGACTTCAATGAGATCATGCATAGAAAGAAAAGTAACATCTGTCTGAGAAAATGACTGCACTTTACCTAGGTCACCAACAATACATAAATCAAGCCAAGTGCTACTAGTAGCAGTATGATGTGTGGGATAGTGGGGAACCAATCAGAGACCAAGATCATGATAAAAACTGTGGATATAGGGGCTGTCTTATGAATTTTGTAAAAAGTCAGAATTAAAATCACCACTATTATATTCGTAATATTAGAGTAATCGTGAAGAAACTGTTCAAAGTTAGACAAAAAACCAATTTTGGGAGGACTATATACCCTAAGAGTAACTTGAAAAAACCAAGTCCAGAAATTTCTAGAATAGTGCATTCGGGACGATGACAGAAAGCAACATGAGAGGTTGAAAATATGGAGGCAGTAAGTGAAGCACGAATGTATACGCCATCGCATAATTGAGTTGCAATCTAACACTCGAATATTTCTCAAAATTAGAGTTCTATTCTGGGACGCACTGAGACAGTTTCATTCATCGCATTCTCCTTCATATTCTTTCAATCTGTAATAGCGCATAGTATTGTAAGAATTTGGTGAAATATTCCAAATCGTTTGGTAAATATACCAATATCGTTGTTTTTAATAAGTTATATATATTGGCCCGTCCAAATTTTTTTTTTTCTTTGGCCCCTTACTAAAAATGTTTGCCATCACTGGATAAGAAGAAGGGGAATGGGCAGTTTATTAGGTTTAAGGATCATGCGAACAGGGAATTTCCAAAGGATAAGAAATGCGTTGTTCCAGGATAACGTTGTACCGGGAGGTAAGAAAAATGACAGCCTTGGAGGCAGTAAAAGGGCGCGGGGGTGATTAGACCATATCCAGGACTTTTCCTTTATTAGGGTAGATTTCGAATTATTCGTTGTACAACTTATGGAATAAAAGGTTTTGGCGGAAGAGGAAGCGGAACTGGGATGTCGAACTCTATAGTAATGTGTTCGGAATGTAAGGGGTTCAACATTCAGATAGGGGGTAAAGATTTGTGAGAGGTAAAGGGCGAGGCAGTGGGTTTTCTCCTCAACGGATTTAGCACAAGTGCCGTCAGTCTGTCGAAGAAGACGAGAGGATTTATTTATTTTAGGATTTTTCTGGTAGCGGCCCAGAGGGAATAGTCTTGCGTCGTGAGAGAGCGAAAATATGCAGTAGTGGTCAGTAAGTTGTCTAGTGAGTTGCTAAAATAACCTTTGGTCTGAAGGATAACGAGGAATGAAGATACATTTAGACCTTCTAAATCCAATATTAGACCTTCTCTCCTAAATCCAATATTAATATGCGTGCACCCACTTCCGATATTAACATTTCCACTAGAATATTAGTTAAAATTCAGTTTGAAGAAACTTTGTGTGTGTTTTAAGATAGTGGTGTGAGTGTTTTACATCAGATTTTTTTCTAGTGTTAATCTTCTTATCTAGAAAGTTGTTATTCTTGTGAACAACAGTGTATTTACTTTAATGAATGGTTCAAATTCTTTATTGTAAGATGTAAAACTGATTGTTCAAGTTATTCACATTCTCAGAGGTTTCTGCTTACAGAGTAATATTTCACTGAGGACAGACTGTCTCACAGTATAGTGTCATAGCGCCAACATCCTCAACATGCTTCCTTCTTCATCTATCATCTCTCCTTTCATTCTTCTATTTTTCTTAATACATATTTAATGTTCACACTTACCTTTGTACTGTGGCATATTATTCAAATGCACTTTCAAGAATATTTATGATTGGAATATCTCTGCCTGATGTATTAACAACACATTAATCATTTCTAAATATGTATTCACACGTCTTTTGTTTTTATGAAATCACCTGATGTATCATCCTATATTGCACAGTATCTTCCCTAATGGGAAAATCTTTGACATCTTTACTTTTCAAAAAATATTATGTAGAATACAAAAAACAATATTTTATATCACTTTATCTTAATGCTGAAACAGAAACTATTGCAACTATGACAAATTGCAAAACTCAGTTAAAATAAAATTGAGGTTTTAGATCCTTTGAATAGAACAAAAGTTTTGAAGTTATTGGCTGCATAGCTATTAGGTAAGCTATAAGCTATTAGAACATGTATAGGTCTATGTTTGTGCAGTGTGTTTGGCACCTGGGACTTACATAGGCCAGCTACAGCATCTAGTTGCAATTTCAGACAGACACCCACACATCTTCACCCCCTTTCAACAGATTCCAATACCTCTACCAGTAATATACAATGAACAGAATGTTTTGTAATAGCATTCTCAATTAAATCACTGTATTGCGAACATTCTTTTTAAATATGTGGATGGGTCCGCAATGCTGGATAACATCTGGTATTTTATCTGTCGTAGCATGCATATTTATAGTGTTCCTGACCGGTTTCGGATTTTCATCCATTGTCAGAGCAATTTCACCAAGTTCCCTTCCAAATGATCACCTCCCACATATATATAACCAACAAGTGTGAGTGTAACAGAAACATTAAGTTGAAGTGAACTCTCTACACGAAACTTGGTGAATTTGCTCTGACGATGGATAAAAATCCGAAACCGGTCAGGAAGGCTATAAATATGCATATTTTTTAATTTTATGTTGAATTTTAGAGTTTGTGCAACACATACATATATACAATAAGTAAATAAGATAAAAGATATCTTGGTGTGAAGACCAGGAGAAGAGAAACTACCCCAGAGTGACCGGGTGTCAAAGTTAGAAAAACCTTATTTTGGCTTCTAATTTCCAAGAGTATACCCAAGCAATCCTACATCAACCTCGAGCTAACCTGATACGAGCTAATTGGTCGCAAAGCCGCCTGGGAACTGAGTAAGTGGCGAAATGATAAAGCTCAAAATAGGCAGTGGAGGTACTCATTCCTTGATTATTTTAGGGAGTCCATGAAGGGTTGGATAGTGATTTAGTTGATTTAGTTTCACTTCGGTAGGCAAAGTGAATAATTTAATTAACATTCCGTTACACTATCTTGGTCGTAGGGTTTTTAACCATGTTATAGTTTCCATGAGATATGTTAGTACCTGCAGACCCGTTCAGCTGAAATAGTAGTATACAGATCTACATTACCACTTGCAACTGTTAAATTTGTTTGCTTCCTATATCATTTACTTCAGTTTTATGCTTGTTTGTTAAATATATTTCTCCAAACGTTAACTAGAGGGTTCCACACGACACCATTATTATGTATTTTACAAAAGGTAATACTATTATTACAAAGTATCCTAACTAGTTCACGCTAAACATTTTACCAAACAATGAGGTCGTCAACATCAAATCTACAAATCCTAATAATAAAGTCAAAAGAGAAAACTTGCGATAATTGGCTAAGCAATTTTTTTCACAAAACTAAAAGTTATATAATACTGTTTGGCTAGCGGGGGTGGTAATCTGTTTTGGAGTTTCATGCCGCCGGTGGTACCAGCTGCCCCCACCACGAAGGATTATATCTAGCGCCATACTCAGATAATTAAACTACTGTTTAAATTGGGACAGGGGCAGGCCACGAAAACAGTTGTGCCACAACGCTACCTTCAAAATCAATAACGTTACTTAATAAAGAATGAAAAAAAATGGAGTGTTGAAAAGCTAGTTCTAACATTAATTTTTGAGTAAAAACTTAAATTTGCCTGATAGAATTTAAATCTTGCCAAAATAAAGTGTGCGTTAAAATGAAGCAGGTCATATTATGCCTATCTGCTGAAAAAATTTATACTTATCGAACAAGAGCACCGAGCATTTTCCTACAAAACAAAAAATCTGAAGTGAAAAACTCACACGCAATCCCGATAGTTTTATATGGCAGATTTTCTTCATACTTGGAATTTTTACCAAACATTTACTTTAGAGACCTAAATGTTTTCCTGAAGTTTATTCCCTCCTCCAAAAGTTCAAACAAAATTTATGTAGATAAAATGCGCGGTAGATTTCGAAAAAAAGCAAAAACCTGAAAAGAATTAAGAAAAATCGCAACCGAAATTTCTCAAAGAGGAATTTTACAACATATTTAATTATCATTAACATTATATAGGAGGTAGAAGCGTACAACAAACTCAACGGCACTCTGGAGGGAAACATTCCTTCCACAGTCATCTCGAAAAACAATTTTCAGTAAAATATTACAAAGAAAACTGTTAGATCACAAGAGTGTAATACGTAAACAAACGTTAAAGAAAATCGTTGCAACTATTTTTGTTACAAAAACTGAAAAATCTTTTCTGTAAAGTACTTCCTACTTCCGGTTAGAGATTTCAGGCGATAACATTGTGTTGGGCCCTCTGTTGACACTCAAACGGAATATCATAGATACATACAACATACATACACACACACACACACACACACACACACACACCACACACACACACACACACACACACACACAGTGCACACAAAATGACCATCTCTAAAAATACTATCTAGGACCTAGGCAACTTAGAAACATTTATTTCCGATGCAAAATCAATTTCTAAAACTTCTTACATCAGAACAGAAAATATAACAAAACAAACTTTCCATTTTAAGTGGTGTATAAGGTAAAAAAGTTCGTGATTACTGGAGTGGAGAACGTGATGCGCAGTTGGTGGTCTTAAGGACGAACTAAAATTAAAGTGACATTTGAAGCATCAAGAAGATAATTAGCAGGTACAGGGAGCAAATGTAACAGTAAAAAGCAGTTCAATTAGCAGAATATGCGCTGGAGAGACCCTGAACATTTACTTTAGGCAAAACATTACGAATTCCTCAAGTGTTTGGGTTGGGACGGCGTTCGTTCATTTCACCAATATTGCAAAGGCTTCTTCGAGAATGGAGATATTTTCAAACGATCGTTCCTCTTTCCGCTTGGTCAGAGATTTGTAATTTTTTTTTAAATTTATCAATATATAATTATTTATAAAATATATATATACATAATTGATGCTAGAAATTGTAAACTTCAAAAATATGGTAACAAAAGTAGATATTTGAATAAATAAAAATATTGGAAAGAACCGCAAGGTTGAAGAGTACTGTGGCGGTACTCAGTTCGATTACAGGTTTGGCCTTCGAATTTAATTGTGTATTAGATTGGGGTTCCGCCTGCAAAAAAAAGGTTCCAAATTTTCCCCTTGGCACACCCTATCTCCTTAACCAGAGGAAAGCATAATGCTACTGTTTACCTGCTACTGCTCAGAACCTCCCCCAAACCATTTTGCTGGAAAAATGTTCAAACATAATTGATAGGTATAGAAGTTTGTAAATAGTTTAAAGAAAATCGTTTTCAAGAAAACCGCCTTATTATATCAGATATCACTTCAATCAAATATAATTGATAGGTTGAATATGTGGATGGGTCCGCAATGCTGGATAACATCTGCTATTTTATCAGTTGTAGCATGCAATTTGTAGTTTTCCAGACTTGTTACGGATTTTCATCCATCGTCAGAGTAACTCACCAAGTTCGTGTAGAGAGTTCCAGCTACACCAACTTAATGTTTCTGTTATAGTCACACCTACTGGTTGTATATATGTACTTATTGGTTGATAGGTATTTAGGTTTGTATTAGGGGGTCGGAAAGTAATGTCGTTTCTGCGCATGTCGACATTTGTTTGTCATTTATCAGCTCATTGTGTACTTCAAAGTCGTGCCAAAGACATTTCCTAACCGGTCACTAATTTAGACTTAAGTGTGGTTTAGCTCTTATGTGATTCGTGTTAATCCTTCAAGGTTAATGTTGAGGCTGCAGGTAGAATGGCGTCAGATGCTTTAAGAAATTCTCTTGGTAAATTGCGGGCTGATTGCCACAAACCCAGACTTAAATTACTGGACTCATTAGTAAAATCTACAGTTGAAATATTGATCAGAAATTTGGGCTCACAGATACGCTACTGATTTAGAACCTATTCAACTTCAGTTCTTAAAATAGTCTTTAATCTCCCTAAAAACTGTCTCAACTATTTTGTCCGCCTTAAATGCGGAATTACCGCATTAAAAATTCATATTAAATTTGCTTATAAAAATTCTTAAAAGTGCTCTCCCACAAATTACCCTCATTCTACTAAACCTGCTCTACAAGCTAGACAATGATTCTAAAAATTACAATCTTACTTATAATTGGGTTTCTCAATTAAGATGTGAGCTTCAAACTATTGGTCATATGGACAAGTTTTTATCAAGAGAGCCTACGTATTTAAAAAATGAACTAAAAAACGTAATTATGTTTTTTTCCAAATTAAGTAATAACTGTTTAAATAATGGTATAGAACCAGTTCTTAATTCTAGATATAATTGTGTTTATCGAAATTTAAGTAGTCTAGAAATAAGAGAGGATCAACTGAATTTTAATTATGACATTAAAAAATAAGAATAATAATTCAAATACGTTTGGTCAATTTATCTAAATTTACTTTATACCACAATAATAAACAAATGTGAATTCGATGACAATAATATCTGTATTATTTGCAATATGATGAAGCCCGATTCTTTGCTATAAATTTTCTTTTTGAATGTTCTACCTTAAACCCTTTTAATCTAGCTACTGAAATGATACTGAAAATTCATTATATGATCGCTACGAACAGTTAATGACAATTAATTCTATCAGAAATATTGAATGTATATTTACTTGTATAAATCAAGCAGTAAGATGCAGAAGTTCATACTGAATGAATGGCAGTATTAAAATATCCCATTTTACAAACTTGTTGTGATATTTAGAGAAATAAAAATGAAAATACTTATTATTCTTACTGTATCCAACCGATTGGACATTAATTAGCTGCCCCATAAAACAAAAAAGTTCACTTTCTAAATGCTGTTTGCTATAAAAGAAATATGTTTTGTTTATGCTATATATTTTTAAGAAAGTATTGTAATCAAATTTTCGATATCGAGTTTTCACCGGAAATATCCATTTTTTAGGCCTCCTGAGTCCAAAAAAGTGATTTTTAGCATGTTCTGGGTATGTGTGTGTGTTTTTTTCCTGGTGAGAGTATCCCTAACACCAGGGAGTTTATTTCTACATGCTCCATACAAATAAGTAGTACATAACATGTATTTTATTTGCAGACATATTTTAATATATATCAGTGTCTGAACTTATAAAGCAAATTTTACTTGAGCTGGCTGTTAAAAAAGAGAAAATGCAAACAAATATAATTATTTAAATGTGCAGCCGTCTGTTTCAAATAATCAAATAAACAGGAAAAGTAAATTATACACACACAAAAAAAAAATAAAATGAAAAAGTATTGAATAATCAAGTTGATCTAAAAATATAAAAATGCTTTTAAACATTTTAAACTTAAACAACAAATTTAAATTATTTTCACTCGAATAAGTAACGGAAAAATTAAACGGTTCTAAATAACGATAAATTAAAATAATTAAAAATTAATGTTAATAACTTAAAATTAGAGATTATAAAAATAAATTTTGTTGACAAATTTGGTAAACTGTGGGAGATACTTTTTATCAATTAGCTGTTGGTTGTCCTGGACAGGCCAAACATCTCCATGAAGGATGATCTCTCTGACGAGGTCTGTTCGAAAATGATCTAATTTGGTGCAGTTATTTATGAGATGTTGGGTGGTTTGAGGTTCTGCTATTGCGCAGTCACACATTGGGCTACTTAATATTTTGAACCTGTGGAGATAAGATTTAAAATGTCTATGGCCGCTAATTATCTGTGTGAGTTTATAACTGATGGTTACATCACACTTCTGCCTTGAAGATGTTGTCGGGAAGTAAAGTTTGGTATTAGATTCTTTTGCGTTGTCCAGATATTTTCCCATTTTGAAAGAGTAGTTGTTTTGATTAATGATTTGTATTTAGAATTGGTTCTTTACTGTATGAAATGGGTAGAGATAAATCTTTTGAGGCAGCTTTCGCAAGCTGATCTGCAACTTCATTTCCAGTTGTGCCACAGTGGCTTTTAACCCATTCGAAGTAAACATTGTAACCTAGATTTTTCAATAGCAGCTCCTTATTCCGGATTTGTTCAATAAGCGGTAGATGACAACCTGTATTTGAAAGAGATTCTATGGTGACTCTACTTCTGTTCTAATACATACTTTTCTGTTGGGAAATGGTAAAAAATTATTGTAGAATGTCTCGAGAGATTTTAGTACTGCAAGAGCTTCTGCCTGATTGCTTGAGCAGTTTGAAGATAGTCTTAGCTTAGATGAGTGCACCATCCGTCCTTTATCAAAAAGAGCCCATGCACATCCAACTGAATCACCATCCTTACTTCCGTCTGTGTAAATTTCACTAACATCTTCTTCTTTAGCAGCAGGTTGAGTGATCTCAGGAATGAGAGCGGGATGTAGCCAGTATTTCCTATCTATTGGTAAATCAATGTGAACTAGATCCGAGAGGTTTTTCACTTCAAAGATATTTGACAGTTCTTCAATTTTCAGTACAATTGGGGTAATTTTACCAATCACCCATCGGCCTCGCAGGAGATCGTCCTATAGCTTCGAATGACGCGTATCAAAATAAGTCTGTGAATTCGGTTTAATTTAATTCTACTTTTATTGGTCTTCAGAGCATCCTTCCAGACCGGGCAGCCATAAGTCAAAGCTGGCACAATGGCTCCTTCATAGATAATTTTAAGCGCTTCGTTTTTGAAACCCCATTTAACACAGGCAATTTTAGTGAACATACTTGTTAGTAGCATTGCTCTATTGCATATACGTATTCTCTATTTGTGGTTTCCAATTATAGTATCTGTCGAAGGTGAATCCCGAAAATTTAATTTCATCAACTGAACTAATCATTTTAGATATGAAATAAATAGTTGGATGGTATACTTGTCTATGTCTATATGCCGGTATTTACATTTTGGAAAAATGAATTTTATTTTGATAGTATTAGCCCATTCTTGGAGTGCATACAAGCTAATATTTGCTGTAGATTTCAGTCTATAGCCATCTTCACCCGTTATCATCAAAAGAAGATCGTCAGCAAACGCTAATGCCTGCACCCCTTCTGGATAATTCAAGCATAAGAAGAGTCATAAAATATGTTCCAAAATCCAGGTCCGCAACTTGATCCCTGCGGGCATCCTCTGCTTACTTGGCGTTCAACGTTGTCTCTATAAGCAGATATTTTAGCATAACGCTTAGAAAAATAGCCTTTGGTCAAATATATAAGTTTTTTGGACAATCTTTTTTTCTTAGTTGCTTTAAGATTTCCGGCCACCAGAGGCTGAGTCAAAAGCTCCCTGAATATCGAGCGAGATATCCTTGTTCACGTTCAAGTTATCTTTTATAAACTTATTTACTTTCAATAAGCAGTGTGAGCTGTGCTATCTGAGCCCTGAATCCGAACTGATTGGCACTGAGTTTATCACTTACTTCCACATGATGCATGATCCTGTTAATTAATCATTTTTCCAGCAGTTTCCCAGCTATAGGGAGCAAGCTTATAGGCCTATATCTGGCTGGAGTTAGCTCTATGTCTTTTCCAGGTTTCATAATTAGCAGAATCTCAGATTTTTTTCCAAATACTGGGGAATTTGTTACTTATGAGACATTTATTATAAATATATATAGGTAAAACTAGAAGGAATTACATCGAAAACTGCCTTGAGTATTTCACTAGTGATATCGTCTGCATCTGGACACTTGCGAGGATTTATAGTTCTCAGCGCATTTGAAATTTCATAAGATGTGAATAGGGGATCGTCCTGTGTGTGAATTGGTTGAGAGGCAATAAGGCGAGTATTTCTATGCGTGTCATTCTCAAAAGTTCTATCATCTGCTGAAAAGAAGTAATTGAAGACTAATTCCAGAGTGTCTGCTTAACCTTGAGTGAAACTATCAAATGTTTACTAAGTGTTTGTAGAATAGACAAATTATTAATTTTACTAGAGGCACATTTGAACGCCAAATTCCGGGATCCATTGTATCGGTGTCATTACAGAATTCAATCCACGATTGCCACTTAGCTTTCCTGATTCTGCTTGCGTATTTACTTTTCTCTTTCAAGTAATTCTGTTTTCTTTCTTGTCTTAACATTAAATCATTTTCTGTTCTTTGAAATAGTCTTAAGTTTATTGCACTTTCGACGACTCTTATCAATTTCTTCATTCCACTATGGAAGTGAGTTTTTATTATATAATTGTTTTTTCTTTCTCTCAAAACTGTTGAGCAGGCTTTATCAACCAGTCTAGTAAACAAAGCAGGAACATCTTCGGCAACCATATTTTCAAGATAAGACTTCAATGAAATGTCATTATTTTTTGGGTTTATTTCGTTAGCGAACAATCGCATAATTTCCGTTTTAAAAGTTTCGCTTTTATTTGCAATTAAGTTACAACTGAAATGAGAAGGCGTATTTGTACTTTGATTACTTCTTGAAGTTAATCTGAAACTGTTATACCTGTGATCAGATGCGCTTTCTTCATCCACTATTTTCCATTCACTTATCAATTTGACGGTAGATAATGTTACAAGCGTCAAATCAATATAACTCGATCCATTGTTGGAGACGAATGTAGGTCTAGATGGATCATCATTGACATAATTTAAGCCAGTATTAGCAATATATTCTTCAAGTAGTTTACCTCTTGAACTGGTCACCAAGTCAAACCAACATTTTGACCTTGCATTACTGTCAACTGAAAATACTATACATTCTGTAATTCTCCTAATAGAATCAATTTTATCCAGGTCCAATGAGATATCATTTTTCCCATCGAAATATGAACTTATTAATAATATTTTATGAACGAAATTGTTTAACTCTATAACCGTCATATCCACATCAGAGTTTTGTGTTATTAGTGTTGCGTTTATGGATAGTTTCCTAATAACAATAGCAGCTCGTTTTCGTCCACCACCAGCATTAAAAATTTTGAAATTATTGGAAAAACCAGTAACATTGTTTTTAAAAGTATAAGGCTACTGAATCAGTGCGATATGAATATCATTATTAATCATGTAATGAACTAACTAGTAAGTAGCCGCTTTTGATTTTTGTAAATTAATCTGAATACAATTTAAATTACAGTCGGTAACTAGTTTTCTATTATGATTCATAGTATTCAATATTTTCTTTTTTCCTATTAATAATGTCCATTCGAGTTGAACATTGTCAGTGCGGGAGCTGGGACACCTTTTTTGTGCTGCCAATCAGATTGCAGCGAATTCGACGAGGTCCTAAGCCACGCCCACTTACCCCCACTCCTCCCAACTGACCAATCATCGACCTGGACGAACACCGTAGCCACGCCCACTTACCCCCACCCCTCTCCAACTGACCAATCGCCGAACTGGATGAGCCCTTAGGCCACGCCCACTTACCCCCACTCCTCTCCAACTGGCCAATCGTAGAACTGGATGAGCACTTAGGCCACGCCCACTTATCCCCACCCTCTCCAACTGACCAATCATACAACTGGATGAGATTAGGCCACGTCCACTCACCCACACAGCTGACCAATCATCGAACTGGATTAGCACTTAGATCACACCCACTTACCCCCACCCCTATGCAACTGACCAATCAGAGATTTCGACTAGATCCTAAGCCACGCCTTTTCCCCCACTCTTTTTACCATCAACCAATAGGCGACTTCGATGAGGTCTCAAGCCACGCCCCTTTCCTCCTCTCTTCTTAAAATCAACCAATCAGCTATTTCGACTAGCTCCTAAGCTATGCCCCTTACTCCCACCACCTTTAGGCCACGCCCACTCCCCCCATAAAGCAAGATGGTGTCTATGTGACGTCATTAAGGTCTTCTCAAGTGCGCATTCTGGTGAGTTATAAATGTACTACCGTGTATGACGTCACACCGCAGCTAAACAAATTTTGAGCCCTTATTTACATCAATTCTGCGCACGCGCAAATGCCTTCTAGGTGCTCGCCGAACATTGCCGAAGATAGCCGAACTGAAGCAGACATTTTTGTCCTGACAGGCACGTAATAAAACATATTTCATGACGTCACTCCATTGCTAAACTTAATTCCATTATACTGAGCATGTTAAAGCCTGTCTATTTCATATTCTCGCCAAAACTTACAAAAAAGGCTAGATTTGTACGTATTGCGTCATACCATGCAACATAGCATGTCTCAACATGTTCATTTTTATTTATTTCTTACTCTTGCTAACACATCGAAAAAAAATGATTTGTACAAACGTGCAACAGAAAATGTCTCAACATGACGTCACACCACTACTAACCTAATTGTATTATGCTGAGCATGTTAAAGCCTGTCTATTCTCGCTAAAACATGGAAAAATACTAGATTTGCAACAGAAAAAGCCTCAACATAGCCGAACATTGCCGAAGATAACTGAACTGAAACCGACATTTTTGTTCTGACAGGTACATAATAAAACATATTTGATGATGTCACTCCACTGCTAAACTTAATTCTATTATACTGGGCATGTTAAAGCCTGTCTATTTCATATTCTCGCCAAAACTTGGAAAAATACTAGATTTGTACGTATTGCGTCATACCGTGCAACATGACATGTCTCAACATGTTCATTTTAATTTATTTCTTACTCTTGCTAAAACATCGAGAAAAATAAAATACTAGATTTGTACGTATTGTGTTATACCGTGCAACATGACATGTCTCAACATGTTCATTTTAATTTATTTCTTACTCTTGCTAAAACATCGAAAAAAATAAAATACTAGATTTGTACGTTGCGTCATACCGTGCAACATGACATGTCTCAACATGTTCATTTTAATTTATTTCTTACTCTTGCTAAAACATCGAACAAAATGATTTGTACAAACGTGCAACAGAAAATGTCTCAACATATTCATTTATTAAAGTGGACTTTTAACTTGTTCAGTATATATATAACATTTTGCCTGTTCTACCGTGCGAACAAAAAAAAAATATATTTCACCGTATTGATTTATTAAATTGGACTTTGAGCTTGTCCAGTATGAATAACATTTTAGAAGTTCCACCGTGCGCGTTTCACTCAACACACAGGGTAGGTGACGTCATTCTGATCAGACATCGCTCAACATGTTCGTATCAACTTACCTCTTACTCTTGTTAAAATATGGGAAAATAAATAGTGAGTCATACTTGAGTTATTGTATTATTTATTTAATGTATTACATACATTATTTACAGTTTTACATATGAAGTAAAATTATACTTAATCTAGGAATAAAAGACATTTTGCAACAGGACATGTCCTTAACTTGTTCATATCAATATTCTTCTTACAATTGTCCAAACCTGGAGAAATATTAGATTTGTACCTTTTTTAGTTCGGCATTATGCCTTAAGCCTCTTCACCGTGTCAAGGTAAAGGTACATCGAAAAGGTTTTGTTTTTTTATTTTTTTTATTTAATAGTTACAAATACAATGAAATTGAAACAGAAAAAATGAAGTAATCTTTAATGACAAACTAAAAGAATTTTCTCAAAATAAATAAAAGAACTTTCCACAATATTATAAAACAAAAAAATGTTCAGACATTCAGACCTGCCATTCAAAGTTTGGAGGTGTTTCCACCACGCCAGTGACTTCATTTAGGGTTTAGGGGTGTTTCCACCACGCCACTGACCCAACATTCAAAACACAGTTTAAATGAAACGTAAGTCATGTCGTCTTCCCTTCATACCCAAGTAAACTAATGAAACAAATTCTGTATCATCGTTATTGTAGCGGTCGATAAACTCCAATGACAATTCAAATCGCTGCGGTAAACATATTTTCAGCTCATCGCCATCACTCTTCGCCAAACAAGCTACAATTCTATCTCCATAATTGGTTTTAACCCTTTCAAGTTGGACAATAATGTATGGCTCACCAACAACAAGTTCTGTCAGAGGACAAAAAGTCCGTTTCTCATTTAGCTCACTCAGCACTTTTTGGAATTCCATCTTAAGATGTGCACAACACAAGTTATAATAATGAACTAATGAAGAGCAGTAGAGCTTCGTCTTTATATAGATATTCTCCCCACCCTATGATGTCACTTTAACTAACCAATAGAATTGAGAGTTGTATCCCCTCCCCGCCCAAATCTTGCATCATAAATGAAAAAGAACCTGTCTCTACATGATCGATACCCTATATTTTGTTTTCCTGTTAAACTAAGCATGCCAGAACCTGTCCAACAGCATATCGTAACCTATTCTGTCAAGTCAAACATGTCGGAACTTGCATGTACCTCTCTTAGTTCGGCGTATTTTGCCTTAAGCCTCTTCACCTCGTCAAGGTGGAGGTACATCGAAGAGGTTATTTTTATTTTTTTTTATACAATATAAATATACGAAAAAGTAAACAAAAAATTATCTTCAATTTATGTACAAAAAAATAGAAAACTTTGAAAATATAAATAAAAAATTGAACCTTCTAAACATAAAATTTATCTTCAAATTACATACAAAGTTCAATACAGTTTTCGTTTAGGACAAAGAAAGAAAACATTTCAAAAGAATAATATTGTTTCTATGCTAAGAGAAATATTTTAAGTTGGATTGATTCGAAATCTAATTTTCTTTCATTTACACACTCAAGATTTAGGAGTGTTTCCATCTCGCCAGTGATCCAACTTTCAGGGCTTAGGGGTGTTTCCACCTCGCCATTGGCCCAACATTCATAACAAATCTCCAAAATCAGTCCAATTTAAATTTAGCCATGTACTTAAAGCCTCTGTTCGATACTGAGTACATTTCTCTTTAGAATTATTATGCATAATGCAATGGCTGCCTTTCTCATCTATGATAAGTGCATCAATTTTTGGGCAACCAAAATCTTCCAAGTTTACTACAAAACATCTGTATAAATGTTGTAATAGAAATCTTTTCTTTTCTAGACCCTTAACGAAAACAAATTTATATTTGCAATCAATAAACTTGAAAATATCTCTAATAAGTTCATATTCAACCTCCCCATATTCCCATTTAATTTTATGATAGTAATTTTTTAGCCAGTAGTTTGTTCTTTTACTTTTATCATTTTGTTTATATTGTTTTGGTGGTTTAAATATCCAATGTCTTGACGACTTGAATGCATGGTCATAAAGAGAAAATTCTTTAATAATGAAACCTCCCAGGCTATCGACAAAGCACTGGAAGTCTGCTATCACTACACCTGCCGAAGCCATACTGAACACTAAGCAAAAGTTTCTCCTCCTTTTATACCAAACGTCGAACTATACCTGTCAACGGGTATACTCGACAACTCTATCGTGTATAATAAGACAAAAAGCTGTAGTCTGAGCCGGGAAATTTCTTTTAGATTCAAATTCTAACCTTACATCAACCGGCCCACTTTTGATCGATTCAGACTGTTTGGAACAATCAATAATAACCAATGGTGATTTCTCTTTAAAGTTTACTAAACAAGACAAAGGTTGTGTATATTCACCATAATATGATGTCTGGA